>JAHSUH010002581.1:0-62859 GCA_025388415.1 Cynanchum wilfordii
AAATCAAATTCTAATTCTAAAAAATGATATATTTCTTGATAATCATTATATTACTATCATTAAGTATAAAAGGTTATATATAATTCCTTATATGTATTTTGTTAATTAATAAGCCTACATATCATTCATAGTAGTAGATATTATAATTATTTTATTTCTTTTTTAAAAGGTATTATGGTAGATATCATTATGATAAATATTATTTTTTATAAATAGATATTCTAATATCTTTTTATATTTTAGATATTCCAAGATTTTAAGAATATTTTACAAATTTTATCTTTAATTTTATAAGTCTCCTAATCATTTAAGAATCCTTTTCGGAATAGAAAAGGTCCGTTATAAATACATTAAAGAGGTATGTGGAATTTTTCTCTAAAAACTAGTCTTTTTAGCTTTTCCCGACTTTAGCATCGGAGGAGCTTTACGGGAGCAATCTCCGTTTTGCTTTGTCGCGGAGGATTGAGACTAAGGTGATTGGAGATAAGTGATTGAAGATTAGAGGTCACATCATAATGACGCCCACAATTTTTGCACAAACCTCTCTATAACCGCATTAGACTTTAACCATTGTCATTCTCATCAATGGACTCTTCTCCCTCACAAGCTGTCGTTATTGAATTTAACCATTGTCATTTTTTAAGTTGGTCTGGTGGAAATTTTATGTTATGAATTTATAAATCTCAATTATGATCGCATGTCTCTTCCCTTGGATTTGGATTAGTAAGTATGTTTCTCTATGTGAAATAAGGGAGTCTCCCTCATGGTAATTTTATGCTTGTTAGGCTAATGTTGCACTGGCCAGGGGAAAAGGAAAACAAAAAAGAGGGGGAATATGCCACTCAGTGCTTAAATATGACGATTAGTAATTATCAAAAACATTGTTCTTCCCTTTTTATGTTATTGTTCAATTTGTGAATAATTTTAATGTCATCTATAGACGACATTGATGCTGTATGTCACATTGTTTTTGTTTGATATGGTAAATTTCTCATATATGTGGTAGTTCTCTCTATTTATTATGTATATATACGTATATATTATTATAAGGACTGGGATTAGATAAATACATCATCCATAATAGATAACTTGTAAATGTTTTGCCTTAATTTATATTTGTAAACGTATCGGAAAATGTCTTTAGTATCTCCAGAGACCACTGCACATTGTTTTGAGCTTTACCTGTAACCAAGAAAAATTGTCAGAATGTTGATATGTAAACGCATTGATGGGAAAAGGTTGTAGTTGTTCCAACTGTATTCCCCTTCTGTTTGTTATCCTGCACTTTTCTATATTGACAATTGATAATACTATTGTTAATTTATATATGTTGGTACGCCTGAGAATATAAGTCGAGGAGACTGTTCTATATATTATTAGATTATATATGTTGGTAAATTATTCGTTCTATATTTTAATGCCCTCTCCCCCCCCTCCCCCAATTTTGTTCAAGTTATGCTGAGTGAGGAATATTTTTCCTTTTTGCTTATTTTGTGCCACTAATGGGTAGTATCACCTAGCTATCTTTGTTTATTTTCTAAAGTTATCTGATCAAACAGCTGAAATTGCATATTTCAAATGGTTTTTTAATATTAAACTATAAAAGTTGTTAACTACCTTAATATCATAGTGGATAGCTCTACTGCTACTGAAGATATAGCTAGAGATATGGTAAGCATCTGAAAATTCTAAAAGTTATAAGGAGCAGAAGATAGGTCAAGCCTGTACGCTCTTTTCTCTTTTTACAATTACCTCTAGTCTTGTTTCAATTTGTGAATATTATTTCTCTTACTATCTGCTGAAAAATCATCATGGGCCAACTATGTTACATTTTCTTGTGTTTACTCTTTGATATGAGAGACAGATTATATCCTGCCAGACAAGATGGACAAGATGGACAATATTTAGAACTAAATAATTCTTATAGGGTACATGTGTAGAAAGAATTTCTAGTACAAGGAATTGCTGTGTTCTAAATTTACATAGCTCTCAGGACATTAATTATCTGTAGAGGATGTATAATGCTATTGTTTGATTGTTTTGGAGGAAAAATTGGACTTCACGATTTAATCAGTGTAAGAAGAATACCATTACTAAAATTAAATAAATAAAATAAATTGATGAGGGGGATTTTGAGTCCTTAGAAATTCAAAATATTCCACTTTTTTGCCCTCGTCCTTCGTAATTTATAGCAAGACTCACTCAGACTAAGTGGATCAAAGCTATCTAATATTTGAATTGTTGATACTTGGTGATTATGGGAGGTTGAAATTGTAATTGAGTTATTTATTTGTATATTCTTCTTCTTATTTTTTACTTGTTTGCTCCTGAATTATGTCCTACAATATTCTGCACATATTGAAGGCATAGAGAGAGCAATTTTTTCTATTCCAATTCTTGTTTTCTCCAACTATTCTAGATTGACTTCAACTCGTGCAAGTTCAATTGTCCTTTTTGTGTCCTCCCACTTGAGATACTTTTTGATTATAGCAATTGGTGCCATGAAATTACCCTTAGTTACTATACAATGAATCATTATTGATTGTTATGACGAGATTAGTGTAGTTCATTTAGTTGATCTCTTGTATGATCCTACATTTAATTAGTTAGTACAAATTGTCTGTTCAGTCCTAGTTTATTTCAGAAATTGCTTTTTAGTTTGGTACGCCTCTTTCATTATCTTCCTTCTTCCTATTACTTCTATTAATATTCTGTACATGGCACATTTATCCTTTCTTCTGTCCCTGTGATCCTTTTCTACTCTGGAAATTCAATGTTTAATGCTAATGAAAACTGGCAAATTCTGCTTTTTTTTTTTCCTAACCTTACTTTATACTTTTAATTGGTATATTTTTGTTTTCTTGGCAGTAAAAACCTAGAAATAGTTTTATCTCTTGATTGATTTGTTCAGTGAGAATACTTGCTCCTTTCCTATTGTGTGCCTATAAGCATGTTTGACCTTGTTCTGGCAGTTGGTTTATTTCTTCCTGATGCATAAATTTTTATGCACACTTCAAATCCTCGGTCTGGCACAACGCCGGTTGCTTCGATGTCTACTGATGCGCATCATGATAATTGTAAATATAGAATCGGGATCACATGCACCTAGTACTAGAAAAGGGTTTTATGCTAGACTGAAGAAGGAATAAATTATTTCCGAGTAATTCGCTTTTCATATATTCCCAGTATTAGACCCAATTTATACTACTAAAAGACAACTAGAATTTAGGAAAGTATACAACATGATCCTTTTTATTTGGCATTCCGGTCTAACAATAAACTAAAGCACGTTGCTAATCAACGTGATTCCGTAAGACTCGGTCTGAAGCCTTGATTAATTCCAACAATAATGACCCTACTGGTGATCATATGCAGATTGTGTTATATCAGCCGACTACTTCTGCTCTTGTACCGATTGTTCCTGTGGACATTGCGGCTCTTACAGCTCGGAAGATATTTTGTTGGCGCTCCAAAAGGCCGGTCGTTTCCTCCTCTAAGGGTGCTGTGTTTACCCCAACTAAACGACATTAACGAGAGTCCGATTCCTCTTCCAGCTCATGGTCTAGACTTAAAAAAGGAAAAATGGCAGTTGTAGTTGATGTTTCTATTATCTCGGAGCATCCTGCAAGGCAGGATCTCCGGTCATCATAAATTGTATAAGTTGGAACTGTCGGGGTTTGGGAATCCCCCGACATGTTCATGATTTAAGAGTTCTTGTAAACTGCTTTCAACCGCATTTTTTATTTTTAGTTGAAACTAAAGTTGATTTCTTTTTCATGTAAAAGATTCGTGTTTCTTTAGGTTTTGCTACTGGAATTTTTGTGGACAGTGTTAGGTCTAAAGGGGGTTTGGCTTTGTTTTGGAGTTCACAAGTCACTGCTTCTTTACAATCTTTCTCATAAGGACACATTGATGTTATTATGCGGAACCAATCTGGGGGCTCTTGGCGTTTAACAGGATTGTATGGTCATCCTCAACAGGATAAGAGGCCAGCATCTTGGCAGCTGTTGCGCCTTCTCCATTCTCAATTTTCTCTCCCTTGGTTATGCATGGGTGATTTTAATGAGATTTTATCGCAAGAGGAGAAATTTGGATGCCTGGAGAGACGATCGAAGTTAATTGAGGATTTTTGTTCACTTCTGTTGGATTGTGAGTTATTAGATTTGGGGTGTTTTGGTTTTCCTTATACATGGTCTAATAGACGATAGTCGGATCCCATATATGCTCGTTTTGATCTTTTTGTGGCAAATTCTCGGTGGAAATTATTGTTTCCGGGTTATGAAGTTCATCATCTTAATGAGGGTACTTCGGACCATCTTCCTATTCGGGTGTGTGAAGCTTCATCCTTTCCACAGTCTGGTGTACATAATCGTCAATTGATCCGTTTTGAGCCATTATGGTTACAAGATGAAGATTGTTTTTCTATTTTTGCTGATTCTTGGCGGAATAACTCTCCTGGTTATTCTATTTTCCAACGCATTTGTGCAGGCAGATTAGTGTTGTTTAATTGGGGACGTAACAAATTTGGTAGTTTGCAATCCGAGATAAAGAAAGTTCGCCAAGCTTTGCGCGATGTCCGTTCTTATACACCCCTTGATAGTGATAAAGAAATCAGTTTGCAGCATCGGTTGGAGTAGTTAATAACTTTGGATGAAGCATATTGGCAAAAGAGGAGTCGTATGGATTGGATGGTAGCAGGTGATCGTAACACAACTTTCTTTCATAAAAAGCTTCTAGACTGATGCAGAAAAATTGGATTAAGTTATTGCGTCGTGATGATGGGTTTGAGGCTCATTCTGATGAGGACATTCATGTTGTTGCGGTATCTTTTTTCCAGGACCTTTTCACCACTGCTGGGGAACGCTCTTTAGATATGGCCGATTTAAATTTGGCAAAGGTTTCACTGACCGATTATCTTTGGTTGGATAGCCCCATATCGGAAAAGGAAGTTAAGCTGGCTCTTCGTAGTCACCCTAATATGAAAGCTCCAGGTCCCGATGGTATGCAGGGTGTTTTCCTTAAACGTTTTTGGGAGGTCATGAAATTTGAGATCATGCGTTTCTTTGAACGATTTTTTGCAGCTGATTTTGATCTCTCAGAGTTAAATTATACTTATATAGTCCTTATACCGAAAGTGTCGGATGCCTCTCGGATGAAGGATTTTCGTCCCATTAGTCTGTGCAACATTGTTTATAAATTTCTCTCCAAGGTTTTATGTGCTTGTTTGCGTAGGGTCCTGCCATACCTTATTGATTCTTCCCAATCGGCCTTTGTATCGGGTTGCTTAATTACGGATAATGCAATGGTGGCATTCGAAGGATTCATGATTTATGGACTAAGAGGACTGATTCGTATCATTATATGGGTTTCAAGCTTTATATGCGAAAGTCGTACGATAGAATTGAATGGGACTACCTTAAGCAAATCTTATATATCATGGGTTTTCCTCCACTTTTTTCCTCATGAATTATGTCCTGTGTAACGACGGTCTCTTTTTCCATTTTAATTAATGGATCTCCGACAACAACTTTCTTCCCATCTCGATTCTCGAGGACTTCGACAAGGTGATCCCTTGTCGCCTTTCTTGTTTATTTTATGTGCTTAAAATCTTTCCGCTTTGTTTCGTCAGGCTGAGGAGTACAAAGGTTTGCAAGGCCTTCCTTTTGGTGGAGGGACCCTTCGGGTTTCTCATTTTTTTAGATGATAGTTTGATTTTTGTTCAAGCCTCCCATCCACAAGCTACGGTCCTGCTACATATATTGAATAGATATGAATACTTGTCTGGGCAGTAGATTAATTTTCAAAAGTCCTCTATTTACTTTAGTAGTGCAGTGCCGATTGATTTGAGGGATCATATTAGGCAACGTTTTCGGATTCCTCTAGGTTCGTATTCAACTAAATATTTGGGGATTCCTATTGCTATTGAGAGAAGTTGTTGTCAACAATTTCAATATGTAGTGGATAAAGTTTAGAGTAGGATTAATGGTTGGTTAGAGAGATTTCTATCTTATGCGGGAAGGGAGGTTATGATAAAAGCTATTTTACAAGCTTTCCCGACATATACAATGAGTTGCTTTCTCTTGCCAAAACGAATTAGTGACTCTTATTCGGCGGTTTTGGTGGGGTAGTTCGAAACAAGAAAAAGGGATTTGTTGGAAAAAATGGTTGGATTTGTGTGGTCCTAAGAGTGAGGGTGGTTTGGGTTTTCAAGATCCTCGGTGTTTTAATTTGGCAATGTTAGCTAAAAAATGTTAGCGACTGGTTTGCACTCCTACCTCTTTAGCTGCTCGTGTTTTGAAAGCCAAGTGTCACATGTATTCAGATTTTTTGGATGCGAAAGTCTCTGTTAGAACAAGTTTTCTATGGCGTAGTTTATTGGAGGGTCGGAAGTTACTGCAAGAGGGTCTCATGTTCCGAATTGGTGATGGCAAATCGGTTTCTGTGTGGAATGATGCATGGCTTCCTTCTATGAATTTTGGAAAGCCTTTGATTCATAAGGCTCGGGAATCTCGGCTGATCTTATTAATGATCGTCATAGGGTTTGGAAGACTGATTTGATTCGTGCTTGGTTTCTTCCGGAAGAATAATAAGATATACTCCATATTCCACTTAGTCTTGTTCCGAGTAGGGATAGATTGGCATGGAAATTTACTTCCTCTCGTGTCTATTCGGTGAAATCTGGCGCTTGGGTGGCAACGAACAAGTGGCAAATGCGAAAGGGGTTCTCTTCTTCTTCGGAACAATCTGTTGTGCTTGTTTTTTGGCGGCGGCAATGGCAGCTTCCTATTCTTCCAAAGATTCGACACTTTATTTGGCGGGCTTTTCATCATATTTTGGCGACAAGAGAGTTGTTACATAAGCGACATATGGGTGCAGCTGATTGTCGGCTTTGTGGGAATGAGTTTGAATCGATACACATGTCTTTTTTGAATGTCGAGTTGCTAAACAGGTATGGAAACAAAATCATTTCTACACACGATTGGTACCTATATTTCTGTCATCTGTGAGTGATTTGTTGGCGTACATCTTTGAAAAATGGCAGCAAGTGGACATACAATACTTTTGTATTACAATATTGTGTTTGTGGTATGCTAGAAATGAATTTGTTTTCCACCACAATATTTTTTCTGTGGATGCTATTGTTGCTCATGTGGAATGCTTTTTTAACGTATGTCAGAATTTAGTTGGTTTGAGGGTTGAATCTTCTCCTACGGTTCAATCTCAATTGCCTTCTCAAGAGATGCTTGCTAATGCTGCTTTTGTTCATTTTGATGGTGCTCTCAAGGGCACACAAGCTGCGTTTGGTGTTCTTATTAAAAATAATGATGGTTCTATTATTGGGGGTCTTTCGGGTGCTCTTAATATCACTACTCATTCGGCTGAAGTTATTGAGGCGTTAGCTTTTATTCACTCTATTCGTTTTGTCTATCCATGGTTTGCAGCGGGTGAATTTTATGGGTGACTGTTTGTGTATCATTCAGAAAGTGTTTGCTCGCTGCGGAGGATTTCTCTTTTTCTAGTCATTTTGTCTCTCTTATTAAGGAGTTACTTGGTGTGTTTTCTAAGTTCTCTATTCATTTTGTTAAGCGTTCTTTTAATAAACCGGCTCATCTTCTCGCTTCCCATGGTCTTCATCTTCCTGGGTTTAGTGAATGGAGTTTGGGTTTACCGGATGATGTAATTTCAGCTTCTTTAGCTGAATTTTTCTTCGTAATGAAGTTTCCGCTTTTCCATAAAAAAAAAGAAAAAAAAAATAATATTTTAATACTTTTTTAACAATATTATAATTTTTATGTAAGTTAGACTTAAGGGAAACAAGAAGGTTTTGCTTAATACTATGTTTATTAGTTGTTTTCTTTTTTTCTTTTTTTTTTGGGAAAAATTTTGAGATATTTTTGCTTTTATGGTGATGATTTCTTGGATTATATGTTACTGTTACATATTACCTATACATTTTAAGACAAAATTTTAAATTAATATTTTTTTTAAGTAGAAAATAAGAATAATATTGTTAATATTTTATCCTGCAAAAAAAATTAATAAGTAATTAATAATGCATAGAGGAAACATCTGTAATATATGACACCATGTTTAATTTTGTTAAATGGAATGGAAATTTCATGGCGCGTATTATTACACTATAAATAAAGATAATAATTTTTGTTTTTGCATCTTTGACAAATCAACTTAGTTCAAAATTAATTAAAAAAGGAATTGAGTATTTTAATTAACCTTTGCTTTTTTCTTTTCTTTTTTTTTAACTAGGGTTTTAATAAGAAAATATGTACAATACTAAGATAAAAAATAAAAAAGTGAATAAAATTTTTTAAAGGTACAAAGAAATGTGAAACTCCAAGATTATACACATATATATATATATATATATATAAAATTAGCAATTATTTATTCCAAATCCTTTTCAATTTAGCTGCTTGCAATGCTATTGAGACATAAAGTGAATCTTGTAGGTTAAACACCAATCTGAAATAAGAAAGTCTCCAAGTTTTATTTACTAATAAACTACCCAAAGTTGCCAAAAGACCACCTGCAAAACCAATTCCCATAGCTGCAAAAAAATCGGAACTATTGAACATTTCTTTCTCTTCCTCCTCTTGGAGTTGGGGGTCTCCATTACTTCTTGGACCAGAAGAATTTCTTTGATCTCCAGGACACAAATTTGGAAGTGGGAGTCCACACAAGCCTGGATTTCTAGAATAGGATGAAGCTCCGAAGCTCTGCAATTGAGTACTCAATGGAATTCTTCCTGATAAATTGTTGGTTGACAAATCCAATAAACCAAGAAAGGTCAATTGAGAAAGGCTCAAAGGGATTGTTCCATCAAGTTGGTTTCTTGACAAATCAAGAAATTCCATACGTAGTAACCGACCGATTTCAAGTGGAATTTTTCCATGCAAATTGTTTCTTGAAATGTTAAGGTAAATCAAATCTTCAAGATATGTGATTTCGGATGGAATTTCTCCACTTAAATAGTTGCTAGAAAGATCAATACTTTTGACAAATTTTAAGTTGTATGCAAATTCTAATTGTAGTCCTTTCCATGACAACAAGGTAGGGTTTGAAGAGTCCCAAGCCATTCCTCCAATGTCCATTTGTGCCATAGAAGTCAAGTTCCCAAAACATTTAGGTATTATTCCATAAATGTGGTTGTAGGAGAGGTCCAAGACTCGAAGGTTTTCCAAATTGCATATATTTGAAGGTATTTCACCTTTAAATTGATTTGATCGAAGATTCAGCAAGATCAAAAATGGTTGATTGGATCCTAAATATTTTGGTACTTCACCCCCAATTTTATTATTTCCAATATCAATGAATCTCAATGCCTTACACTGCTGTAAGGATGTAGGCAACTCTCCATCTAAACTATTGTTTCGTAAATTTAACGACGAAATCTGAGTGAGTTGTCCAATCAAGTTAGGAATTTTTCCAAATAAATAGTTGTTTCCCAAGCTCAAAAACCCTAAATTTCTAAATTGCATCAAGCAATTAGGAATTGTCCCCATCAAAAGGTTGTGAAAGGTCTAAATAAAATAACTTATTAGTCAAATTGCAAACAGAAATGATTGGACCTTGAAACTTGTTTGAGCTCAAATCAAGTTTAAAATTGCCTAATAATCTAGTAGACAAGTGAGGAAGAGTTCCATGAATTTTATTATTTGATAAACTCAAAGAAGAAAGTCTGTGAAAATTATGTTTAAACCAATTAGGAATGACGTCATCAATTCCACATCCGGAAACCTCAATTACTTCCAAATTTGTTTGACTTCGCAACCACATGGGAAAAAGAGGTCCCATTTTGCAATCCACCAAACTTAATTGAGTAAGATTGAAAGGAGGAACCCAATTTGAGTTAAATTCCAAAATCAATAAATTATGAGATAATGAAAGAATCTCCATCTTTGAAAGATTACGTAGGTGGACCTCAGTTACCAATCCTTTGAGACCATTAGAAGATAAGTCTAAATATTTTAATTCAGTCAAGTTTCCGATGCTTGGAGGTAAACTTCCGGTAAGTTTATTAAATTGCAAATCCAACTTAATTATCGGAGAAGACTGGAAAAACATTGGCAATGCTCCTTGAATCTGATTTCTCTGCATTGATAGGGTCTCAAGTCTTGGTAGTTTCAACAAAGCTGTAGGAAATTTTCCATTAAATTGATTAAAAGAAAGATCTAAAAACCTTAAACTACTCAAGTTTCCAGTAGACATTGTAATCTCTCCTCCCAACTTATTACCAGACATGTCCAAATATTCCAGAGATTGCATTTTTCCAATAACATCATGAATTCCACCTAATAAATTGCTACTACGAAAGTTAATACTTGTAAGGGTACTACTGTGGTTAAGAAGCCATTGGAACCTTGACAGCTGAATTCCAAAATCGTTATAAGATAGATCAAGAACAGATAGGGATTTGGAAACATTAAAAGAAGGAAACATGGTCAAAGTAATTCTAGGAAGACTACAAACAGACAACCTCAATTCGGTGAGAAAAGGTATCGCTTGTGTCCAATCATATGCCTGGTTGAGATCTATCATACTTAGATCAAGATATCTCAAAGAAGAAAAGATGAGAAAGCCAATTGAGGCTTTTGGAACGAAGTCCACGTCCATAGTAATTATTACTTAGATCAAGATACTCCAAACTTGACAAGTTCCCAATTTCTTTAGGAATCTCACCATAAAACATTCCATAAGACAAATTGAGATACTTTAATCTTGTTAAAGAACCAATGAATTCCGGAGTGATATTTTCGAAACCGTAAAAGGAACTCAAATCCAAGTAAGTTAAATACTCTAACTCAAGAAATGAAGGTGGAAGCATACCTCCTAAGGATTGCATTTGAGGAAGATGAAGGGAAACCACACGATTAGTGCGATTACTGCAACCAACCCCTCTCCAATCACAACAATCATCAGTAGTTAGCCAGGATGAGAGGATGCCAAAGCTATCATCCTTAAGGCTCTCCTTAAACATCATAAGAGCCTTTCTTTCCTTCTCCATGCATCTTATACTATTTTCAGCACTGAAAACTGACGGTAGAAGTAGAATGACCAGAAAACTCAAATGAAATATTAGTAATTTGCTACTAGTAAATATATTCATTTTTTTTGTTGTTGTTGTAAATGAAGAAACTGGATCCAATTCTATTTAAAGAAGCTTTTGTCTGTACAAAATAGTGCCTCCCCCCCCCCCACATGCTACAATATACGCGTTTTTTTGGTCAAGTTGCTACTTTTGAATTTTTTAAAAGTGGATCAAATACATTGGACCTAACAAGTCAAACTTTAAATTTTATATTTTTCTTTTCCTTCTCCTTTCAATTTTTTTTCTCTCTTTTCCACCATTTTCCCTTCCTCTTTCGCCCTCTTTACATGGAGCCAAAACTGATATAAAACATCTACAAAATGATATACACACAAAGATATATACGGTACATTGATATATTTATGGATATATACACAAATATATATGTATGTACAAAACTATAATATGTATAGAGAGAAATATATACAACCATTTTTTTCCCTTATTCTTCATGTTAGAAATTTAATTTCTAATTGATTTATATAATTGAAGTAATTAATAATTGCTATTGTTGTACACACGGTGATGATTAGTGTAGTATTGAAGATGCAATTATTGGGTGTAAATCCATCCGTGCCAATTCGTTAAAATTTAAATGTTGAGGGGTATTTTTGTATAATGGTAAAAGTTAAAGGGTATTTTGGTAATAGAACAAAATATGACATTAAGTTATAAAAGGACATATTTTGTTCATTAGAAGATATACATATATACAAGGTTTTCTATTTCCCTCTCTCTTTCCGAAAACACAAGAACTCTCTCCTTTAAGGGTTAAAGATTCAATCTTTAACAAGTCCTTATATCATCAAAGGGCGAATTGAAGTATTACGGATTTGGTATAGGAAAACAGTTGGAGATTGATAAAAAAATAACAGAGAAGGCTATGGAATCTTCAAGTTAGTGTTTCTCTATCCTTTATTATTTGTTTATGTCATGAGTTATGATTTGGTTAATTTAATTATCTTATTAGGATCCTTGTTTGTTAATCGCTTCCGCATTTAAGTTTATTGAATTATGATTAACATTTGGTATCAGAGCCTATCTAATAGGAATTAAATTACCAATTTAGGGTTTATGAGAATTTGGGTATTTTCTCAATTGAAGTCAATTTTACCAATTTAGGGTTTATGAGAATTTGAGTATTTTCTCAATTGAAGTTAATTAATTATAATTGTTGTTCTAAATTAATTATTTATGGCATAATTAATTGTTGATGTTGTTCGCATTTAATTTTAGTTTGATATATGTATAATCTTCAATCGTCTCTCCATTTAATGCGCTTGGTTAGATGGTAACTTGCGCAGGAATGATATTTTCTTTCTTTCCTTGTAAATCTTGAATGTCAATATACAGTTGAAAATTGATTTATGGAGAAAATTCATGAAAAATGTGAGTTCTTGAATTTCTTTAATTGCTGCCTTTCGGAATTGTCTGCAATTTATAAGAATCGCATGCTGCTGTTTGTTTTGATTTGACAAATTAGAGACTACATGAATTGCGTTTCGGTATTTGCAATTTTATATATATATATATATATTGGCGGCTAGAATTTGCAATTCAATTTAAATAAAAAAAAAAAAAATGCAGCAGCAACTATTTGAACCTGGGAATGAATTCAATTATTTGGTATATATATATATATGTGGCAATGGGATTTTAACCTGGGAATGTGTAGATGCAGAATGGTGGTTTGCATCTAAACTGTTGCTGATTTTGAATACTTATATATATGTTTTTCATTTATAAATAAGCAATTTAAGGAAGTAGATTATGTATATATATGTATATGTTTTGGGTTCTTGGATTATTTCCTTGATGATTCTTGATAATGGAATTTATGATTTCTTGAGATTCTTGATAAAGATTTGAGTTCTTATTTCTTGAATCTGGTTTTGGTTTCTTGATGCTGAAATCTTTAATGAAAGTTTCTGTATAATGATTTGAGATAAAAGATCAATAAATGAGTTTTAATAAGCATTTAAGGGTGATCTTTTATATAAAGGAATTAGTTTAATAATTCATTAATTTAAGTTATTAAATTTAATAATTTAAGTTTATGTGATTTAAATCTCTAATATTTTAGTGAGTGCGTTAGTCACCAAAGTGGCCCACTCAGAGTTCATTAGATGATTTAAATCATATTTTATATTAAATTTTTAATATTTTAGTGAGTGCGTTAGTCACTAAAGTGGCCCACTCGGAGTTCATTAAATGTTTTAAATTGCATTTATAAATGTTTATTTGACATAGCATCATAAATGACCTTTAAGAATAATAAACATTTATAGTTATTAATATGCAGTTATACGATTACCCAAAGGTAGATCTTACTCATGTTTAATGGCAATTGAAGTAGATTATGAACTTTGTTTGTTTAATGTATGATGTACATCCAAAGATGACTTGTATGTTAAAATGAACGTAGTGATTGATCTTATGTATGTTATATGAATGATGCATGCTTGATGATTGTTGATTGTGTTTAAATTCAACCCAAAGGTGAATTTAAATGCAATATTTTGGAATATATAATAGTTTGAATTGTGGTTTAAATTCAAAGCAAATATTATGTGAGATGTAAATGGTTGCAATAGTCTCTACTATGTTAAATATAACTGCCAATGATATCAAGTTTAATGGGTAGGACTATTGAGTATGTCAAGCTAAATGTTGACATTTTGGAACTCAATTTAGCTCTAGTTATGGATGAGCCCACTAAATCTATTGATACTATTTCGGAGGTAGTCAAGAGACTGTGGGAGAACTGGGAGAGGTCGAATAGGCTTTTAATGAGTTTTGTTAAGCTTAGAGTGGCACCTAATGTTAAGCTTTCCCAACCCAAGACCGAAAATGTGGTGAAATTTATGGCTGAGATAAGGAGGTGTATTATGACAGATATTGTGGTTAAATCTGTTATTGCCGCTCTTATTAATGATTTATCTAATAGAGAGTACACTATACCTAAATCAATGGATGAACATATCACTCACATGGTGAATACATATAATCGGCTTAAAAGTTTGGATATGGATCTTGGTGAGATGGTGTTGGTTGAGTTCTTGCTAAAATCATGTAAGGGTGATGATTTTTAAGCAATTTTGGAGAACTAACAACCAATTTAAGGGGAGAAAAAAAATGGCCTCTTTTGGATACTAAGGTCATGCTCACGCAAGAGGAGGCAAGGCAAAGGGAATACCATAAATTTAAACTTCCCTAAGTCAACTTTGTCTATCATGATAATTCAAACATTGTTCTAGTGGCAGCAAAACTCCAAGTAAGAAATGAAAGGCATGTTTTGAATAAAGGGAGACATACATTTTGTTTGCGTATGTTTTAAATCAAATCCGATTGAGGTACCTTCTAATACTTGGTGGTTTGATATGTGCAACCACTCATGTTTCTAATGTTATACAGGGTTATCTAAATCTCCAACGAATGTCAGAAAAGTGAAAGCTTTGCTTTCTATTTATGGGAAACATAATGAAAGCTAGAATTAAAGGTTTAGAGACATATAGAATTGTATTAGATACAAACTATTGCCTTGATCTAGAGAAGTATCTATATGTTCCTAATTGCTCTAGAAATCTTGTTTCTGCTTTTAAGTTGGATGTTTTGAGATTTGATTTTGAGATTGGACATGACTGTTTTTCATTGTATCATGAAACAAACCTTTGTGGTATTGGTTTATAATTGGATACTTTGTATTGTTTCAATCTAAACCTTTGTATTTTAATGTTGATGTTGAATATGCTGTTGGTATTAAAAAGGAATGCACTAAATGAGTTTTCTACTGACTTGAGGCATAAAAGATTTGGTCGTATATCCAAAGAAAGGATTTTGAGACTAATTAAAAGTGAAGTTTTTGTCTCACTTGGATTTTATTGATTGGAATAAAATTGGATTGCATTAAGGGTAAGCAAACCAAGTATGTACCAAAACAAGTTGTCACAAGGAGTAGTGGATTACTCAATTTAATACATATGGATATTTGTGGTCCTTTCGATGAATCGTCTTGGGACGATGAGAGGTATTTCATCACATTAATTGATGATTACTCTAGATACTATTACCTTTATTTACTGCATGAAAGAACTCAATCAGTTGATGTCATAGAGACATTCATTACGGAGGTTGAGAGGCGGTTAAATAGAAAGGTTAATGTAATACGTTCTAATAGAGGTGATGAATATTATGGAAAGACATCGGAAGTTGGACAAAGTCCAGGTCCATTTAAGAATCTCCTTGAATTTGAGGGCATTTGTGTGTAGTATACAATGCCCAAATTGCCATATAAAAAAAAAATGGTGTAATGGAAAGGCGTAATCGTACATTAATGAAATGGTGAGGAGTATGGTAAATGATAGTTCTATACCTATTTCATTGTGGATGTATGCATTGAGGATAACTGCATACATATTGAATAGGGTACCTAGTAAAGCAGTTCCTAAGACTTCTTTTAAACTGGGGACATCTAGGAAGCCTAATTTAAGACATCTTCACGTGTGGGGCTATTAAGCCGATGTGAGGATATATAATCCACATGAAAAAAAGATGGATTTCAGGACCATTATTGGTTATTTTGTTGTATATCCGGAGGGGTCAAAATGGTATAAATTATGTTGTCCTAACCATAGTACGAGAATTGTAGAGTTTGAAAATGCTCACTTCATTGAAAATGGCAATATCAGTGGGAGTGTGGGAGCAAGTAATGTAGAGATAGAGAGTCATTGATGGACCAAAGTTTGTCAAGTGATCCATCTCAAGTTGATGTTCCTATTATTGTAGTACAATCATAAGGCATGAATATGGAATAACAACAAATGGATGCTCCAAACCCAGTTATAGATGTCATTGTTCAAGAAGAGGAGGAAAATGTTCAACTTAATGAACAAGTGCAACCTCATGAAGAAATAGCATTAAGGAGGTCTACTAGAGAGAAAAGATCAGCTCTTTCAAACGATTATAAAATTTTATGCACTTGATCATTAATAATGGTTTTGGTGACTCATTTTTTATCTTGAGCTTCACCGAATAGATGTTAAAACAGCCTTTTCACTGGAGATTTAGAAGAAGAGGTATATATGGATCAACCTCAAGGTTTTGAGACCACAAGTGAAGGAAATCTGGTATGTAGGTTGAAGATATCAATCTATGGATTAAACAAACTTCCCGACAATGGTACTTGAAGTTTAATGACATTGTATTGTCATATGAGTTTGTAGAAATGACCGTTAATCAATGTATCTACATAAAGGTTGTGGGAAATAAAGTTTGTAATTCTTGTATTGTATGTAGATGATGTTCTTCTTGCCACTAGTGATTGTGGGTTTTTTTTACACGATGTTAAGGATTACCTTTCTATCAAATTTGAGATGAAGGATATATGTGAGGCTTCCTATGTGATCGGAATAGAAATATTTTGAGATAGATCACAAGGAATTTTGGTTTTGCCTCAAAAGCCTTACATCAATAAAGTTCTAGAAAGGTTTAAAAGGTAAAATCATGTACACCTAGTCTAGTTCCCATTCGGAAAGGGAGCAATTTCAGTCTTTTTCATTAGAGAGCTGCAAAGTAAGTTTTAAGGTACTTACAAGGCACTAAGGATCATATGCTCACATATAGAAGAACGAGTAATATTGAAGTTATTAATTACTTGGAATCGGACTATTATGGATACAAGGATATCCAAAGGTCTAAATAGAAGAGTGATAAGTAGTTTGTCATTGCTACTTCCACTATAGAGGCTGAATTTGTAGCATGCTTTGAAGCTACAATTCAATTGTTGTGGCTACGCAATTTTGTTGATGGTTTAGACATCGTTGGTACTATTACTAAACCAATAAGGATTTATTGTGATAATGCGACAACTGTATTCTTCTATTAGAATAATAGATACTCCAAAGGTGTCAAACATATGGATTTAAAGTATCTATTTGTCAAAGAAGAAGTACAAAATCAAAGAGTTCAAATAGTGCATATTGACACCATTGATATATTGCGGATCCGTTGACTAAAATACTAGCTCCCAAGACTTTTATTGGCCATATTAGTGAAATAGGAGTAGTCACAAAGTCCTTGTATAGCGGATGATTGGTCATACATGTATGAATTTAAGTTTAGCACATTTAAGTTTATTTGAAACTCTAGATATCAATGTTTGTTTGGATTTTGCTTATCCATGAATCATATTTCAGTTATGCATATGTGTTATGATTATAGATGTTGGGTCTTATTTTAAGACATAGTGGGATAAGATATTTTGGATATTTGTCTTATCAAATTGTGACTGTTTGAATTGAATTGACTTGTGATGCATGGAAGGAATCGGGACGTTTGTCGGGTCCGTGACCGCCATGATTCGGTCGGTTTAGTTCTTACGAAGTTGTGACTTATATATTACATTATTTAAGTGAGCTCAAATTATGTTAATATGTTTTATATTTGCCATATATGAATCAAGTGGGAGAAATATTAGAAATTTAATTTCTAATGTTGATTCATATAATTTTAGTATACTTGTTATATATGAATCAAGTGGGAGAATGTTAGAAATTTAATTTCTAATTGATTTATATAATTGAAGTAATTAATAATTGCTATTGTTGTACACACGGTAATGATTAGTGTAGTATTGAAGATGCAATTATTGGGTGTAAATCCCTCAGTGCCAATTCGTTAAAATTTAAATGTTGAGGGGTGTTTTTGTATAATGGTAAAAGTTAAAGAGTATTTTGGTAATAGAACAAAATATGACATTAAGTTATAAAAGGACATATTTTGTTCATTAGAAGATATACATATATACAAGGTTTTCTCTTTCCCTCTCTCTTTGTGAAAACACAAGAACTCTCTCCTTTAACAAAGGGCGAATTGAAGTATTACAGATTTGGTATAGGAAAACAGTTGGAGATTGATCAAAGAATAACCGAGAAGGCTATGGAATCTTCAAGTTAGTGTTTCTCTATCCTTTATTATTTGTTTATGTCATGAGTTATGATTTGGTTAATTTAATTATCTTATTAGGATCCTTGTTTGTTAATCGCTTCCGCATTTAAGTTTATTGAATTTTGACTAACACTTCAATTCAATCTTTGATTTTTTTTTTAAAAATATCATGAAATTTGAATAGAAAAACCCAATATCAATAAAAAATTGTTTGGTATTAATTTAAAAATAGGAGTGTAATATAGTCATCGGGGGATGAATTTGTGTAATATTGTATGAGGGTGAGGGGTTTAAAGGAATAATTAATGACGGAAGAAAATAAAAGGAAAGGGAAGAAATGGGAAAGAACGAAGGATGAGAAAAGAAAAATATAAAAATAAAAAATAAAAATTGAAATAATAAAAAAGAAAAAATAAATTTAATAGGCCAAACAATTACAATTAACTACTATTTTTGATAAAAAATAAAAAACTAACCTGAATATTTTTAAAATGTTGTTAAAATTTGTCCAAAAGAAAAATGAGAGATGAAATTCAAATTTTAGAATATTTCAAAATAGCAGGACTTTTATTTATTGTTATATATTATATACTAGGTATATATTCTGTATTATAAATTTTTTTTTAAAACAAATTTTATACAAATATAGTAATATTTTAGAAAAACATTATATTATTTGTGCAAGTAATAAATATATATATATATATATATATATATAAAAGAGAAATAAAGATAAATATACACTTTTATATTTTTATTTACAAATTTTTACTAATAAATTTAAAATAATTATGTCTATTCAAATGCTAATTATGTTTTGAAATTAATTTTATTTATTTGTAGAAATAGAAAAAATTATATTATGAAGGAGTAATTTTTTTATCTTTCTTATATTATTGGAATATCAAAAATTAAAATTGAAACAACATAACATAAATTGTAATAAGAGGTACAATAATATTTTTCTTTTAATCTACAAATTCAATAATAAAGCATATGCTTAATTGTTATTCGTATAAGTTTTATATTCAAAATCAATAATTTATATGAAAATAAAAAATAAAAAAAGAGGATGATGGAAATATATATATTTGAAAGAATTAAGAGCAGGGGCGGATTAGTCCTAATGAATGGTGTTTTGGGAGAGAAGTTTTTTAAATTTTGTTGTCCTAGATAATTTTTTAAATTAAATATAATAAATAAATAATAAATTAAATAAAAAAAAATCGAAAGTCATAAATTATTGAAAAAGATTAACAAAAGAAAAAATATCTAAGAGATGAATTAACTACGATAAAACCATTAGAAATTAAATAATTTAAAAGTTTAACTTAACTTCACTAAAGTCCTTAAAAACTTATGTAATCTTATATAGATACTAGTCTACTCATTCCGTCCAAGTATGGAATGTATATATATTGCAAGTTTTAATATTTTTTTCTTTTAATTTTTTTTAGAAAAAAATAAAATTCAACACAAAACCGTTATAATTAATTATAAATAAAAAATTACTAGTATAAATACAAGTAAAACTATATGAAGTTTAAATTTAGTTACGTTTTTCATCTTTCAACCAATATTTATGTATGTAGCTCGATGAAAAAATAGAAAAAAATACAAAAACAAATTTAAGTTATTTAAATTTTTTGTTAGATAATTTTTTTTTTAATAAAAACAAAAAGTTAAGAATTCAAAAAGGAAGTGAAAATTTAAAAAAACAAAACAAAAAATACTTAGAAGTCAATAATACAAAAAACTAAAGTCATTAAGTATAAATTGAGACATAAAAAAATTTAATAAAATTGAGATAAACAAAGAGAAAGTGAAATGTTAAAAATTAAAATGAAAAGAAACACAATAGCCCAAGAAGAAAATAGAGAAAAATACAAAAAATGAAAAAAAAAATTAAGTTCTTTAAAAAAAATTTTAGATAAAATACTTTTTTAAATAAAAAATTAATACAAATTGAGATAAATAAAGAGGTAATGAAAAGTTTTAAAAAAAAATAAATAAATAAACTACTACTAAGAAGTCAAGATTTAAAAAAAAAAAATCAAAATTCATTTAAGTGTAAAAGGAGACATAAAAAAAGGGGTAAAGTATCAAGTGACACCTCTTAGAGTTCAAAATCCAAGTTTAGCACCTCAGGAATTTTTCGTTCACAAGATGCCATTCAGTTTTTAAAAAGTCTCATCACATTCCCTTCCGTCAATTTTTGCCGTCAGGACAGATATTTGACCGTTAGTCAACCCATTTTACTGTTTTGGGTAGGAACATTTTTGTCCATTAATTAAAAAATAAACTTAATTTTTTTAAAAAAAGAGTAATTTTGTAATTTTGAATAAAAATAAACCCTAAAACTTTAATCTTTCTCTCTCATATTCTTCTTCTTCCGCATATTCTTCATTAATTAGTCCGAAATTCACATTTTTTTTTTCAAAATTCAAATATTTTTCCAAAATTTATTATATCTTCTTTCAAATTTATATCTTTTTTTTCAAAATTTATATCTTTTTTTCAAAATATATATATTTTTTTCCAAAAATTATATCTTATTCCAAAATTTAATTCATCACTGTAATTTTAGGCACAACAATTAAGGTTATATTTTTTTAAAAAAAAATCTTTAGACATAATAGTTTTATTAATTTTTATTACTTAAAAATAATAATAATAAAATTATACAAAGCGTAAAATGTTCTCTTGAGGCTCCCATGAATCAGTCCGGTGGCTGGAAATTTAGTGTGTTAAAATGAGCGTCTGTTTCTTTGTGTGTAGAGGAGGAAGACGACAGAAAAATTTGGGGTAGAGTGTATAGAAAGAAACAAAATTAAACAAAAAAAAGGAAAAGCATTAATTCACTCCATTTTTCTTTCTTCTACCCATGGTAGCAACAACACAACGACAACAATTAAAGCACAACACCACTGGATTTCTTGATCAAAACCAATAAGATAAACCATCTACCACCAATTTCTATAAAAGGGAGAAGAAGAGGGAGAAGAGAAGAGAAGAGAAGGGCGTCATTGCGCTGTTGTCGTCGACGTTGCTGGAGAAGAAGAGGGAGAAGAAGAAGAGAATCAGTAGAAGGGCAAGAAGAAAAAAGAAGAAGAGAGAGAAGAAGAGTCGCCGCAGTTGGAGAAGAAGAAGAAAGAAGAAGAGGGAGAAGAAGAGGAGCCGCAGCTGGAGAAGAAGAAGAAAGAAGAAGAAGAAAGAATAAGAGGGAGAAGAAGAAGAGCCGCCTCTGGAGAAGAAGAAGAAGAAAGAAGAAGAGTACAGCCGCTCGAGAAGAAGAAAAAGAAGAGAATTTCTCTCTCTAGAATTTCTCTCTAGAGCAGTCCTAGGGGAGAAGGTACGTTTATGGCTGGCTCCCTCCCTCCGGGGGGACCAGCACCGCACCAACAGAATATTCGTAATACTAAGCGCAGACTTTCCAACAATACAGAGAATGATGTACCGAAAGAAGACTCGGAGATGGAATATGCTGGCGATTCCAATACAGCGAAGGAGATGACAGGAACTACATGGGCTGATAAGCCCTTTGCTGAGACCCTACGCAAGACCATGCAACGACCTCCCATTTATACTGGGGATGATGCCATGGTGGATGGCGAAGAACTTGATCTTTCGAACTTGGGAAATCCCCTGAAGGTAATCGATGATGATATCGATATCCCTAATGTGACCTTTTCCCCCGAAGAGTATCAAGAGATGTGGAGGCCGTGGAGGAGAGCTTTGATCCTCAAACTGCTGGGCAAGTCGATTTCGTACCGAATTCCGGAACAAAGGACGAGGGAATTGTGGAATTTGGAGTGGGGCTGTGAACTCATTGACATGGAATGTGGTTTCTACACTGTCGGATTCTATTCCGAGGCGGACTACACCAGGGTGTTGGAGGGTGGCCCTTGGATAATCCTCGGTCACTACCTGATTGTCATGAAGTGGAAGCCGAACTTTCGACCACAGCGAGCAAACATTACATCAACTCTGGTTTGGGTTCGTTTACCCGGAATTCCTTTGGAGTTCTATAGAGAGCATTTCGCCCTCGGAATAGCTAACTCTCTAGGTCGGGCAATAAAGGTTGAGAAACCCTCGCCAGCAAGCGTTCGAGGGAGGTACGCCAGAGTTTGCATTGAGTTGGACTTATCCAAGCCTCTCCTTCCTCGGGTTAATGTGGACGGTGAACCCCAAACAGTGGAATACGAAGGTCCGCATCGGATTTGTTTCGACTGTGGACAATACGGCCACCGTGCCGAGAACCGCAAGGGCAAAGTAGCCACCGGAATAGGAGACTCAACCAGCATGCATGCGGCACAGCACGACCAGTCCGAACCCGACCCAAAGACCCAAGGACCATATGGGCCGTGGATGATGCCCACTTACATGAATAGAAGGAAGAACCGGACCCATAAGAAAGTTGGGTCGTTGACCACCAAATATGGGACGGAGAGTCGACAGTGTCGGAATTCACAGGTCTCGAGGAAACAACCATCCGAGGTTTCTGCACTGGACAGCCCCGGCACCACCTCGATCGCACCCAAAAAACCCTCTGCGGACGGCATCGTACAGAAGGTTTCACAAAAGGGGAAATCCTCGGAAGGTACAAGCTCCGGATTTTCTATCTTAAGGGATTTGGGTGATGAAGACGTTGATGTAGTAGAGGAAGTTGAATCTTTGAAGGCAACGATCACTCACTAGTCGGACCTTCTAAGAAGGCCCAAAAGGGTAAAGCCCCTTCAACCTCCAAAACTACTTCAAAGAAATCGTCTGGGCCCCAGTCCGATCCAGTGCCACCTCAACCTGGCATAGTGCAGGCCCAAGCCACTTCGAGTCGGGAACCTCCAATGGACCGTCCAAGCCCATCAGGAAAAATACAAAATAATGGGGGCCAATGTCCGGAAGGAAGGCAGACCCAGGCGAAAGAGGCCAAGGGGAAGGGGAAGATTAAATCAACTCAACAGCCCACTGGACCGGGGGATCAAATCCCACCTAAATCCCCTCCTATAGTGACTGAAGCCATGCAATTAGACCGGCCAGCTCCTCCGACATCATCTCCATCAACTGCGGTTCCTGCATGTCAACTACCGGATACTTCGGGTATCTCCGATACCGCTCCCAGTAAGGGGACCCTCCCCTCTGCCACCAATTAATGTTTTATACAGACTTAAGAATCCTATCTTGGAACTGTCGAGGGGCTAAATCTAGGCCCTTCCACAGGTACCTTGGGGAATTAGTCCGTTTACATAATCCGAATATTCCGGTTTTACTGGAAACTAAAGTACGTAGCTCTACTTGTATAGATAGCATTCTTAAATCTACTGCTCTTAACAAGTTCATTTGTGCTGAGGCTCGGGGGTTTGTTGGGGGCATTTGGTGCCTTTGGGATGACACCCATATAGATTTGGAAGTAGCATCTGTTGACTCACGGATCATAACGGCCATTATCCGAAACCAGGAGTCTGTGGATTGGGTTTTGTCCATGATCTATGCCTCCCCGAACCCCGTGGTCCGTAAGGAGCCGTGGTTGTACTTGGAGATGCTGGGACAGAGCATTCGAACCCCGTGGCTGCTGATTGGTGACTGGAACCAGGTACTTAACCCGAAAGATAAATTGGGAGGTAGACCTATCTGCCAGTCCAATACTCGGGAGCCGTGGAGTATGCTGAATACCTGTGCTTTGATGGACCTAGGCTTCTCCGGCTATAGATTTACATGGACTAATAGAAGGAAAGGGTTGAGCCGTATCTGTGAACGTTTGGACAGAGCCCGGTGTAATGTAAAATGGCAGCACCGATTTCCTTTGGCCTCCGTTCAACATCTTCCGCGAGCGGTCTCCGGTCTCCGTGATACTAATGGTCAACCGCACAAGAGGCCCTTCCATGTGCTTGGCGTGTGGCTGAAACATCCGGATTTCCGAACAGTAGTGGAGGTGGCCCGGGCGGGTGAAGATACTACACTATTGGAAGGTATGTCCAAGCTAAGGACCCTTGCCACGGTATGGAATACACAATGCTTCGGTAACATTTTTGTCGAAAGAAGCGATGCTTGGACAGACTAGCGGGGCTACAACGGACCTTGGAGTATCGAACCTCCCCTTTTCTGGAAAAGCTTGAGAGTTCACTGCAAGCCGAGCTAGCACTGGTGTTAGAACAGAAGAAACCTTCCGGCGGCACAAGGCTCGAATTACATGGGTTAGAGAAGGAGAGAGAAATACGAAGTTTTTCCACACTTCGACTCTCATCCGGAAGAGACGAAAACATGTGACTCAACCGAAAGGCCCGGATGGCATCCGGTGCAGTGACCCTCACATCCCGGAACAGTGGGCATCTGCATACTTTAAGGAGCCGTATACAGCATCCCCTGTTGACTTACCTTCCTCGGTCGAGTGGAAGTTTCCAGCGTTATCCTGCAGAGAGCGAGCAAGGTTGAACCGATCAATATCTAATGAGGAGATTCGAATTGCTTTATTCCAAATGGGTCCGAAAAAGCAGCTGGTCCGGATGGGTTTTCGCCGGGGTTTTTTCAGAAATTTTGGGACATTGTAGGTAATTCATCTGCTCATATATCCGGAAGATTTTTCGTGACGGTAGCATCAAAAGGGAAGAAAACCTCACACAAATCTGCCTTATACCGAAGGTTAAACACCCGAAGTAATGTCCCGGTTTCGACCCATTGCACTTTGTAATGTGTTGAGTAAATTGGTCACTAAGGTCTGGCCAATCGTTTGAAATCTGTTATGCCCAATCTGACGGGAGTATGGCAAGCTAGCTTTATTCCGGGGCGACAAGCAGTTGATAATGTGGTGGAAGCTCGGGAGTTATTACATTCACTGCAGAGGAAAGTAGGACATGTCGGGGGTTTGGTGGTAAAAATTGATTTAGAAAAGGCTTATGACCGAATCAGCTGGGTCTTCCTTCGGGAGGTACTGGCGGTTACTGGTTTTGAGCCGAAATTGGTGGACCTCATAATGTCTTGCATAACTTCAACCTCCTTGACTGTGTTATGGAACGGGAAGCGGCTAGCCGAATGCCAACCGGAGAGGGGTCTCCGACAAGGAGATCCGTTATCCCCATACCTCTTTGTGCTTTGTATGGAGGTGTTGGGACATCGGATCTCCGATGCCGTTGAGAAGAAGGAATGGCAACCCCTCAAAGCCTCTCGAAGCGGACCAAGGACCTCCCACCTATTTTTTGCCGATGATCTTCTGTTGTTTGGGATGGCTTCGTCTAAACAAGTAGAGTGTATACAACGTATCTTAACCGAATTCTGCAATCGGCCGGGCCAGAAAGTGAATCTTCATAAGTCCACAATCTGGTTCACTCCCAACACCTCAAGAGCCTTACAAAGATCGATATGTAAGGAGGTTAACATTCCAGAACGGGCAACTGGGCACGTACTTGGGCGTTCCTCCGATGCATGGTCGACTGGGGATTCATACTTATGACCAACTTTTGGCAAAAGTGAAGGGAAAGTTAGCAGGTTGGAAAATGCATTCGCTCTCACGATCGGCTCGGGCCTTGTTAATTCAAACAATCACATCCACCATACCAAGCATACTCCATGCAGGCCTCCCTGCTTCCCAAGCACTACACTGGATCATATGGAAAGACTAAACAGAAGGTTCCTTTGGGGCTCCCATGATCAACAACAGGCTATGCATCACCTGGCATGGAGCAAAGTCCGCCTTCCGAAGTCCGATGGGGGACTGGGGATTCGTCGACTTAAGGATACAAATCTGGTGGCCCTAGCACGCCTATGTTGGCGTTTCCTGCAGGGGGCAAACCAGTTTTGGTCTCAGACACTTGTAGCTAAATATGGAGGGATCACTGGACTCCAAGGGGTTCAAACGAGGGCAACTTCGTCCCATACTTGGAGAAGTATCCTGAAGGGATGGGAAGTGCTTAAGAAAGGAATCTATTGGAGGATTGGTGATGGGCGGTTAACTTACTTCGGGACGGATACTTGGCTCCCTATCGGACCTCTTATAGATGTATGCTCATCCGAACCACCTCGACATTGGCCGCTTAAACGTGTCGCGGACTATGTGGATGATGATCTTCATTGGCGACTTGAAACCGTAGTGCCCTATCTAGATGCAGTTTATTTACACACCATACAGGTAGTCCAAGTCTGTGATACCCAGCAAGACCAATGGAGCTGGCAAGCCTCGGCTTCTGGGCTATTCACCTCAGCATCTTTATACTCCCTACTACTGGGGAAAGCGACTCGAACAGAGGACAAGGGCTGGCTGGAAATATGGAAATTCAAGGGCCCTATCCGCTCGTCGATGACTCTCTGGCTAGCTAAACACCAAAGGTTACCCACTGGTGAGTCACTCTGGAAAAAGGCCATCATTGACAACCCTTTGTGTAGGTGTTGTGGTAAGACAGGAGAAAGCTTGTTCCATGTTATGCGAGACTGTGATAGGGCGAGGGCAGTATGGAGCATACTGTTGAGAAATACTAACCCGGGTGCTTTTTGGACCACCATGTCGGTAGATGGTTGGATTTCTATGAATCTTTCTTTGCGGATGGAAAGGAGAACAGGCCAAATCAATTGGAAATACATTTTTCGGCAAGTGATTCATGACCTTTGGTTAGCCCGGAACCAAACTATTCATGGTAAAGGGGAATGGGTAGGAGCTGCCCGCTTTGTTAAAAATGCACTCATTCAGGTGCTTGAAGTCTTAGCTAGCTGGTTAGCTAGTGACTCTAACAGCTAATGTGTAGAGCAGTAGGCTCTCTCTTTTGCAATACTTTGTATATGACGTTTTTATGTTGATAATACAAGATCCCTTTTCATTGAAAAAAAAAAAAAAAAAAAAAGAGAAGAAGAAAAAGAAAGTGAGAAAATTTAGGGTTTTTAAGTTTTATTGTATTAAAAATTATAAAATTACCTTTTATAAAAATTAGAGTTTTTTTAAATAATAGACAAAAAAAGCTCCTGCCCAAAATAGTAAAAGTAGTTGACTAACAATCAAATATTTTCCCTGACGGCAAAAATAGATGGAAGGGCATGTGGTGGGACTTTTTAAAACCTGAATGACACATTGTGAACGAAAAATTCCTGAGGTGCAAAACTTAGATTTTGAACTCTAAGATGTGTCACTAGGATACTTTACCCTAAAAAAAATTAATGCAAATTTAGATAAATAAAGTCAAAGTGAAAAGTCAAAAAATATATATAAATATAAAAAAAAACTCAAAAGTCATTAACCATACAATAAGGCAAAAACATTAAAAGTTCTAATCTTATATATATAAGATATATATTGGGAGTATTTTTCCAAAATAGTGTAGTTTTTAAAAATATTCCCAAAATATGACTACTTTTTACCCACTTCTCAAATATGGTACCTCTACTTTGGCCAAAGTAGACGTTCATTATTTTTAATAAAATATTCGGAATCTTCATTTTTTAAAAAATTTATTTATAAATTTTAATTTTCTAATTTTCTAATAATAGTAATTTTATACAATTTTTTTAATTTATAATTTTCATAATATAGATTATATTTATTATTAATTATTATTATACTTATATTATATTTAACAATGTAAAAATCAATTGAAATTATAATATAAAATAATATTAAAATAATATAATATGTATTTTTGTAAAGTAAATTTTATTTTTTTGACTTTTGTTTATATATTCAAGTAATTTTAATTTAAGATTTTTATTTATATTTTTCAATTAAGTAATTTAATAAAATTTTATTATATATATACATAAAAAATCTTTTATTCAAATTAAGAAAAATTACTAAAAAATTGTTCTACTATAGAATGTTGAGGGTTTTTTTTTTGTTTGTTTTTTTAAAATTATTAATGACTTGTCATTTCATGTTACATTGGACTCTTTTTTTTTTTTTTTAATTTTAAATTCATCAAATAAAATAATATTGTGTATATATATATATATTCAATTATTTGTTGTTATATTATATGTATAGATACGAATAATTTTAGTAAATTTTTTTATTTATTTGAATAAGTTTTTTATGTAAATGTGTAATATAAATTTATTAAATTAATAAAAATATTAAATTACTTATTTCAAGAACATAAATACAAGTCTTAAATTAAAATTACACAAACATTTTACTAAACTTAATAATAATAATTAATTGAAAGGGTTAAAAACTAAAAAAAATAAGAATCTTTTGTTATTCACATATTGAGGGGGTTTTTTTTTTAAAAATTATTATTGAATTGTTATTTCATTTCATATTGGATTTTTAAAAAATAAAAAATAAAAATTCATCAAATAAAAAAAAAATTGTGTACTTCAATTATTGGTTGTTATATTATATATATATATATATATATATATATAGAGAGAGAGAGAGAGAGAGAGAAAAAAACAATTTTTTAGTAATTTTTTTATTTAAATAAAAGATTTTTTATGTAAATATGTAATAAAAATTTATTAAATTACTTAATTAAAGAATATAAACACAAATTTTAAATTAAAATTATTTGAATATATAAACATAAGTCAAAAAAATAAAATTTACTTAGTTGTGTTACTCCCGTGTTACTATATGCATGCGATAGGCATTCTGTCTTAGTTGTGTTTGATTATGTGACAGTGTTTTGTGAGATTATTTGCTTATTATTTGCTTAAGGATGAGAGGATGCCAAAGCTATCATCCTTAAGGCTCTCCTTAAACATCATACGAGCCTTTCTTTTCTTCTCCATGCATCTTATACTACTTTCAGTAGTAAAAACTGATGGTAGAAGTAGAACGACAAAAAGACTCAAATGAAATAATAGTATTTTGCAATTCATTTTTTTTCCCTGTAAATTAAGAAACTGGATGCAATTCTATTTAAAGGATTTTTAGTGTTGTCCATTTCTTAGTATAAAATAATAATATAAGCCGTGTTAGTAAAGAACACTAGTGCATCTTCGAATATAGGTCTTCCTAATTGGATCATTAGAGTTTAATTAAGATTCCTATTATTTATCTTTTACTTGCTTTTCTTTTCAATCAATCAATCCCCATGAATTGAATTTGAGCCTAGGACTAATTAGCTAAATAACGTTAACGTTAACCAAATAATTGAAAAGGTCTATTTATATAAAATTTCCTCAAGAATAAAAATATTATTTGCTAAGAAAAGGGGAAAAAAAAGAAGTTAAATAACTAAATTAAAGAAAATTTATATAATTAGAGATTAAATCAACAAACTATCATTAATTTTGCAAGTCGCAATAATGCAATAATACATTTTAGATTCTTGACGTTAAATAAATATAGATTTTGCTTAAAAGAAAATTGAATTACACTTTTTGTGTATATATATATATATTTATATAGTTTTTAACTAGGGATTAAATTTGGAGGTGGTGAACTATTGTTTGCAGCAGGCTGCTGTTTTC
Source organism: Cynanchum wilfordii (assembly GCA_025388415.1). Lineage (NCBI taxonomy): Eukaryota > Viridiplantae > Streptophyta > Magnoliopsida > Gentianales > Apocynaceae > Cynanchum > Cynanchum wilfordii. Next base: position 29,441 of record JAHSUH010002581.1, read on the forward strand.
CTAAAATATTTAGGGGCTAAAATTTTCCGAAATAAAAATTGCTACAGATGAGACATGAAAAAATAGGAACCATTTGAAAATGTAAGCAGGAACCATTCAAGTTGATTTGCTAACATAATGCATGTATTAACATTGTAATTTCTTTTCTAATTAAACATTGTGAAGATGTCGCAGTTGAGACTTGTTCAATGATTCTAGTTCTAGAACATGAGTTCAACACATGTCAAACAATTTTATTCTGCAACTGCAGCTAAATTTTGTAGTATTGGGAGTCTCCATTCCTATCGACTAAGATTACAGGTCTACCTAAAAAAGAACCCCTCTCCCCTGCATTAAGAAATTCTCTGAAGTCTAAGCAAAATCCACAGTCCAAAGAGAGTGTAATAACCCCACGACATCACAAATAAATTTTGTAGCATTAATGGCAATAATAATGAAACTGAAAAAAATAACAAGGCAAATGGGCACAAACAATCTGTGTTTCGTCTTAATGATGATGCCTACGTCCACCAGCGAATTTGAGCAAAACTTTAAACAACAGAAAAAGGCACAATTAGAAAATGGAGATCAAGAGCCATACCTCAACTATATGATTACAATTAGAAAATGGAGACTCAACCCAAAACTAAACAGGATGATACTTGGAGATGAAGAGCCAAACCAACTATATCATTACAAGGATGAATACAACTAAGACCAAGAATCAATCCTATCCATTAAAGGGCTTTGACTTGGATTCTAAGTGCACCAAATAAAGAGCTTTGGACTTGGGTTAAGTGATACTTTTCCACTGCGAAGTTTTGCTCATCTTCGCCACCCTTGGAAATAGCTCAATGAGCCAACCACTATAATTCTTTGTTTTCCTTTTCTTTTCTTTCTTTTTTTTTTTTTTTTTTTTTTTTTTTTTTTTTTTTTGTAGACTCCCATTATTTTGCTACAAAATTTTGTAATTATCCTAGGGTTATAACAGAGGGAATTGCAAATTACAGAACAATTCATGTACAATATTTACAGACTAAGCTTAAGAATCAAAACAACCAATAGAGGAAACAAGACTCGACCTTTTTGAGGCAAAGAAGTGAGAGAAGTTATAATGTCATGAACGGGTTATCAGATGTTTGCAAGAAAGAATTTGCACTAAGTAGATGATGCAACACAGGTTCACACTGAAATAAAATGCCAATTAGATGGTTAATAACAACCTGCAAAGCTCAAGAATGAATTGAATCGACATCAAACATTGGTGAATATACATATCGATAATTTCAAATTCTTAACATAATCAATATACTCTTCTTTAATGAAGATTTAGTACCTGATCTACATCTACTGAACTCTGAAATTTTTGCCCTTTTTTTTTTCTTTTTTCATAGTTTGTCTTCTTAACTACATTCAACATTACACCATTAAAATAATCTGTGTAGTAGTAGTTGTAGCATAGACTCATATAGCAAAGAGCAGGAATAATAAACTCATAAAAATCTGTGTAATACCATATAAATGAAGGGAATAGCCATAAATCCCAAATTCCATCCTGGTGCAACAGAGCTGCTGCTATCTAAATCACCTGCATTTGGTCCTAGTCCTGTTGCAGCTGCCCCTGTTATGTTCCCAGAGCCACTACCACCGCCGCTGCTACAACAACCCCATTAACATCGTCAATTTACACAGTATAATTAAGAATCTTGGTAACGAATTGCTCAAGGAATTAATCACTTTCTGGTTATAACTTATAAAAGAGGAAAAGTTTCCTTTTCAGACCAAGTCATGGCACTAGCAGAGCAACCTTAAAACTGGATTTGTCAGCTAGAACAGACCAAGCACACAATAGCGTGAGATTATATAAGCCTAGAATAGCACAATGTAAACTATTAAACCCAATCTTCCATGTTAAGGACTGAAACCACTAATAAAAATAAAAAGGGGAAATACTACAAGAAACGCGAAGAAAATCAATTTATCAGTAAAATACTGTACTTACACAACTGGGATTAGAACAAAGGTTCATGAATTACCTGGATTTGAATTTGCAACTGCCATAGCCTAAAAAATTGGGGCAAAAAATAAGACAAAGCAAAATCAAAACGCCATAAAAAACATAGAAACAAGGCTCGAGAACTTTCAAAATTTAACAAGTTTTCAATCGTGGAGGATAAAAAAAGAAAAAAAAGAAAAGAAAAGAAGAAGATCTTACTAGGGTTAAGAGAAGTAAGCGCGGCGGTATTATCGAAGGAACAACTATCTTCAGTCATGCCATGTTTGAGGAAGTAATCATTGAAAGCATACGACGCCGTTTTCTGAATGTCGGAGGGATCATAACAAGGACCACCTTGTTGAATAGGTCCACAATCAGCCCCACCCGGTCCACAAGCCCAATCTATCGCCGTCTGAAGGGCAGAATCAGCCGCATTATTCTTGGCTACACACCATAGCTCCACCGTCACTCCACTGCTGCCGCCGCCGCCGCCGCCGCTGTTCTGCGCAGAGGAAAGGACGCTGCAACTTATCAATACAAGAGTAACTGTTAACAAAATATCAGACATATTTCAGGGCAGAAAGGTAAGAAAGACTAAGTGACCGGTGAGTGACAGAGTGAGACTTGAAAGAAAGAATGGGGAAAAACTTGAAGCAGTTTAGAAACGGTTTGTTTAATGGAAGGAGAGAAGGAAAAAATGGAGGGTTGTGCTAAGAAATCAGCAATAAATATGACCGTTATAATGGTAGAGAGAGTGGGATTTCAAGGAATGGAAAAAAGCAGAGATCAGTAGTAAGTGCAGTCCAGAATGGAAATCATGTCTTCTTCGATGTATATATTTTAGATTCAGATTTAAAAGTTTTGGCCTTTTCTTACTTTTCAGTTGTTTAGTTTATTACTTCTTTCCTTTCTTTGTTTCCTTTTTTTTTTTTTTTTTTGGTTAATTTTTTTTTTTACTTTTTGATCATGCAAAAGAATTGAATTTATGGGTTCTTTTTTTTTTTGGTGGAAAATGAGGCAACTAGGTTCTAAAAGGAAAAAAAAAAAAAAATTCTAGTTTGATATAAAATCGTGTACTTCTATTTCTTTTCTTTTTTTAATAATTTTTTTTTAAAAAAAAAAGAATCTTAATTATATTATGACACTTGCTATTAGGCATGAAGTACACCAACAACTGATGGAGGCACAAAATCGTTCCAAAATATATCACAACTTAAATCTAATTTTATTTGAGCAAGCTCATGAGCAGGTTAATTAGTGGTTAGAGCCGCCTAAGGCGACTTAAGCGGTCGCCTTAGGCCCCGCATCGGCAAGAAGCCTCAAATCACTAAAAAATATTATTTTTAATTAGTTTTTTTTAAGAAAATAATTATTATTTAAAGTTATTAATGTTATTTATTGAAAATAGACATATTTAAATAATATTATATTTCCAAGAAAGGTAAAAATATACAAAATTCTCTCTTCTTCTTAATATTATTTTACATTTCTCATCTTATAACAACTACATTCTAAACTGTTGATATTTTTTAAATTTTTTTTATTATACATAGAGATTCTTTGTTTTATTATATTTCCAATGAACATAAAAATATGAAAAATTCTCTCTCCTTATTAATATTATTTTACTTTTTCTATCTTATAACAACTACATTCTAAACCGTTGGTATTTTTTTTTTAAAAAAAATTATTATATATAGAGTCTTTATATTGAATAAAAAATAATCTAACATTTTCAATTACTTTCAAAGAATACAAACAACTCTTGAGTACTTTTAAATAATTTAAATATTGAGTATATCTTCCAAAAATATATTATTGTAATCTTCCAAAATCGAACAAAAATATATATTATCCCGATATTCCAAAACCGACTTCCACATATTTAGTAGATTGATTATTCAATCTTGAATTTCAAATCTAAAAGCAAAAAGGCATTATCTCCGGAAAATAAGTCTTATCTTCAAGTTTAAACAGGTTTTATCTTTTTTATTTTTATAGAATATATTACTATTTTGTTAATTTTGTTTGTTATTGATTGATATTGAATTCTATTCCACTCGTTTTTTTTTTTGTATTTTTTTGTTTAGTTGTTTTTTTAAGAGTGTGTTAAAACTTTTTATTGTTTAGTTTTTATCCATAATATCAAATAAAAAATACGATTCTGGTTATGAAAAATTAAAAAAGAAAAGAAGAATTGAGAAACTCATATAATCAAGGTAGAACATGAATTAAAAATTAATATTGATTTATTAGATAATAATAATAATAATAATGAGAGAGAAAGACAAAAATATGTTCACTTGAAACTAGATTTGAACACTTATTAGAATATGAAAATATTTTTGGTTTTTTATTTGATTTACAAAAATTCAAAACTATGAATAAAGAAACATTAAAAAAATATTGTATTAATCTTGAAAGTCGCCGAAAGAAGTTTTTCTAAATTAAATTTAATCAAATACTATTTAAGATCAACCATGACAAAATAGATTAAATGAATTAACTATTTAATCTATTGAAAATGAAATGTTAGAATATATTGATTGTAAAAATATATAATAAATGATTTTGTATCTCTAAAGGCTAGAAAAATAAATAACTAAAAAGGCCTCCAAAAAAATTTCGTCTTAGGCCCCCAAGACCCTCTACACGACTCTGTTAGTGGTTCTAGACAAACCAAATATGCACTTCACCATCGTATGTATGTAAACAAGATTCAGGATTTTAAACCATCCACAATCGCCCCCAACAGTGAGAAGTTTGTAGTTGTATCATTTAATCTCTTTACAATTGTTTGATAGTCATATTCGAGAATAATAATATTTCCCCATGCCTCCTAGGAGACCTCAAAGCTCCTCCATAAACCCTATAGTTCAGCATGAGCAGTTTAGTTAACGGAAATCATATTAGCCAAAGTAGAAGAGAGCCTCTCTTAGTACAAACTCAAAACTCCCCTTTCCTTCCTTAAAAGTAGCATCTATAATCACTTTTACCCATCCATTCTGGGAGCTTTTGGTGTGTGTTTTGAGTGAGTAAAAATTAATATCATATAAAGCAAATAAACTCACAAAACAAGTGTCACATAATCAAACACAATTAAGGCAGAGTACCTATCGCATGCGGTTAGTAACATGGGAGTACCACGATTTTAAATTTATAAATATCGTATCCTCGGGAACGTTGGTAACGGCCGGTTAGTTTCTATCAATTATGATAATCCTAAAGGTTCGGGGAATTAGTCCTAGGTGTCCATTCAATTCAGGTTTGCTGTTTGAAGAGAATATGAAAGACAAGATTGGAAAGATAATTAACTAAGATCTCTACTGAAGTACATATGATTAATTAAGGTGAACAGTGTTCGAAGGTGTAGCTTGCAAGCGGATCTAAGGCAATTATGAATTCAAATTGTCTTACTACCATACCCGGGTTGTCTAGAATGATTACCTCAATATGGTGGTTGCAAGTATTCCTAAACCTTTTTAGATTAATTATTAAGGCATCAATTTAACAAAATAATCTTAAGATTTTGCATTGATTCCAAACCCGAGATTATTAGGTTGCCTAACCTCAGTATGGTGGCCACACGTTATTAGACCTAATCCGGCAATTTGTTAAATCTCCTATGGTGGGGACTCATTAACAAATCGTTAATTCAATTAACTATTGTAGTATCATGAATCAACCTAAGTTTCATAGCATAAACTCAATACGAAAATCAAATCGAAAGCGTAAAATAGTAAGCAATTCACAATGTAAATTAAAACGTATCCTTTCCAGAAATATATAAATCATTAATTAATCAATCGATAAAGAGAATCCTAGGACATAGAATCATAACATATAAAGGAAAAGTAACACAAGAACGGAAAGAAAATGAAAGAGAAAGTTGTCGTGTTGCTCTCACTGCTTCCACGGGCTAGCTTAATCCTCCGGATCTCACCGAGACTTGTACTCTGGATCCTTATCTCGCTCAAAATTTCTTCGGAATTCACTCCTCTCAAGTAAACTATAGGGTATCCCTTATGGTGGAGGTTCAACCCTATACTCGAGAAGAAAGAAAATGAAAAACCGAAAAACTACGAAAACTATTTAGATCTGTTGATTGCACTCGAGTTCTCGTTGTTCCGAGCGATTCTGGTGTGTTTAGAACTTGCAAATGGTGCCTCTATTTATAGGGGTGAATACGGGGGTATTCTGGACATTTTGAGGTTTAAAATCTCGAAAATCGAGCATCCGATCGGCGCTACGCCAGTATTAGCCTCTCTACACCCGTAGTAGATCCTCTTTCTATAGACTACGCCCATATTGGCCTCACTACGCCCGTAGTACCTTCTATGGCCGTAGTCCCTTCACTATGGCCATAGTGAAATTCTTCAGAAATTGCATTTTAGCCCCTCGTTTTGTCCAATTTTACAATTTAGTCCCCAAAACCTTCCTAAAACCAAAATTATGTAATTAGATGTCATAATCAACTAATTACAACCAATAAATACCATAATTAACTCAAATTGAACACAATTATCATACCAAAAACATGATATAAAATCGAGTTATCAAGCTTCCCATTTTATCTTAATCTTTGCATCTGCTTCACCAATATCCATCTTGATCTCTTGGCAAGACTAAAATTCCTGCAACATCGTTAAACCCTTTTAAACTACAACAGTTGATGAGGTATTCTTATTCTTGAAGATGAACTCATTCCGAGAATTTCAAATTGTCAAAGATTAGCAGTTACTCGAGTAGCAATAACATCATCATGCATCTCATATTTATTTATTAAATAGATATAATCAAGCCATGAACTTACTTTTCCATAAACAATGCAATGCAATTTATCCGAACAATATAATTCCATACCAGCTTAGCATATAGGTTCATGTGAAAAAACATGGTAATCATTCTTTCAATCCAAACCACATTTGAGACATATACTGTCTGTAGAAATCTGTTGACTGACTAAATTCATCTTGCATACCATAAAACCTACACATGTTGGACTTCGGGTGGGATGACCAAAGTCCAAATCAACGACCATGGAGATTTTAGTCCCGACACATATGAAGATGTTAATACTTGTTGCATCTACAAATCCTATAAGGCTAGAGTATGTGTCGATAATACTGTAAAGATTCTATTTGGGGTATAATGCCATATTAATCTATTAGGTCCTCCATTAGGGCTTATAAGCATTGCAAGAATTAGATCACAGTCATGCTTCGTGAACAATACTTCCACCGGATTCCTTCTCCATTGCCCATTCTCAATCAAATTGGCCACCATGAGATGCTCATGTAAGAAGCATGGGGTTGTTATCGCCTTAAAGGTTGTCGTCGCATCCAACCATGATGTGTGCATTTGGTTAACTATCTTACATTCACACAACTATGTGGTATTAAATTAAGTAGGTTCAAATTGTCACTCAACCACATAACCTAAGGCAGAGTACCTATCATATGTAGACAGTATCATAGTAGCATTAATGATTTTAAAATTTATAATTATCATTTTATTCCAAGAATGTTGGTAATGGCTTACTAGTGTTTATCGATTATGACAAGTTTTGTTTAGAAAGAATTAGTCTTAAGGTTCAATTCAATTCATTGGAAGAGGTTTTTATAATCTAGTAATTGAAATGAATAGGTTGAAGGTTTAGGAATCTTGATTAGTTTCACTTGAATCAATTGGGTTAACCTATGTTCGAAGATTAACTTAAATGGATCTAAGACAATTATGAATTCAATTTATCTTACTACCATTCTTGAGTTGTCTAATGTGATTACCTCAATATGGTTTGTTGCAAGTAATCCTAAATCTTTTAGGTTGGTCATTAAGTTGTCAATTCAATAACTTTAACTCTAAGTTTAGCTTGACGTTCTAATTGAAGATTATTAGAATACCTAACTTCAATACGGTCATTGCAAGTTATTAGTCCTAATATGACAATTTAGTAATTCTCCTAGTCTGATCTCCTTAACAAACTGTCAATTAATTAATTATTCTAATTTCATGCTTGTCTAGATGCAAACCTAAGTTTCATAACACAAATTCAAATAAGAAATTAGATTGAAAGTATAAGACAAGTTGATTTCACAATGTAAATTCAAACAATATCCTCCCGGGATTCATAAATTAAAATATCCAAATCATTCAACAACTTTCTTTAAAAGTAGTAAAGTAATAGATTCCAAGACAACAAAATTAAAAGATAAGAAGAAAGTAAGTTTGCCGCTTTTGTTGTCACAACTCCAACGAAAAGACTCGTTTCTCCAAATTTGACAATTTCCTATATTCGAATTCTTATCTCGATCTACAGATCTCAGCCACACCTCTCAACTATTACTATAGCGCTCGACCTTATGGTTCAAGGCTTGAACACTATACTAAAACTCGAGAAATAAAAACTGAAAATCTAACTATGAGTGAATTACGAGAGTTCTATGAGTTAGAAGCTCGTAATTGCTCTTGTTATGTGTAATTCTGGTGTGGTAAACATCTAAAATAGTACCTCTATTTATAAGAGTGAAATCGGGGGCGTTTCAGACATTTTGCAGCTCAAAATCTAGGATTTCTCGCATCCGATGGTCAATACGATCGTAGTAGGATTAGTACAGCTATAGTAACTTCTAAAAAAGGCGAGTACAGTTGTAGTTAACACTACGGTCGTAATAAAATGCACTAAGCCCGTAGTAAAGTCTTGAAAAATTGCAAAATTGCCCCATAAATTGTTCATTCTTCAATTTGAGTCTCTAAAACTTCCCGAAATAAAAAACAAAGCAATTCTTAATCAATTAAACCAAAATACTTTCAAAATCAAATCAAATCAAGCACAATTTACCCCTAAAAACATGATATAATTTGGAGATGATGAATTGAGAAAGAGATACAATAAATAAATAAGAAAAAATAAATAAAAGAATGAAAGAATTAATGAATAAAGAATAAATAAAATTAAGGTTGTCACTAATCTTCAATCATCTAGGCAGAATACCTATCATGTAGATAGTTAAAAAGGTAAGAATTAAGATTTTAAAATTTATAAAATTGTTTTCCCCAAGATCCCCATTAAAATTGGGTGTAGGAAATTATAAGGAGATCAACTAGAATCATGTTTTGGAGGAATTAATCAATCTAAAGTTTGTTCAACCAAACATCAAGAGTGATGAGATTGAGACTAAAAATCCTAGAAAGCAAAGTGAAATAAAGCAAGTAAGGATGGTAAGAACTTAAATAAAATCATAGGAAGACTAAAGGATACAAATTACAAAGGGCTAAAGAGTCATGAATCAACTATTACAATTTCACTAAATTCAAGTCTAAAGATGAATCTCCCTAATACAGTTTGTTGCAAGAAATTCATAGATGAAGAACAACTTGAATATATTAACACAATCAAATCTCTCATTAATCATCCTAGTCCAGGTCCATTAACAAGAAACTTAATCACATTAATTTGGCTTTAATCATATATCCCGGTTCCGGCCTAACAATTAGTGTTAACCCAAAACCACAATCTCAAATTAAAGCTCAAACAAGATATAAATTCAGATCTAAAGCCGGAATTGAAATTGCAATCCAAGTTAATAAAATGAATAAGAATCAAATCATGAGAATGGAAATATGCCCAAAGTAACAAGTAACATAAAAACCAACCACTTCTACCTAGAAGAAATGGAGAAGAATGAGTTCCTAATAGGTTGGTAAACTAAATTTTACAAGAAATATAACAAAAGTACTCAAAGAAGGGAAAAGAGTATGTCGTTATAAATTATCAGATGATGTCGGGATGTTCTCTTCATCTTCAACTCTCCTCTTGAACACCTCTTGTAATTGAAGCTTGAAGATGATGTAGCTGGAGCCCTCTTGATGATTCCAAGTAGATCTCCTTACATGTCGAGGCAAACCAACAAGGAACAATCGGGAGACACTTATAACTACAAGATCTCGAGAATGATCTATATGAAAAATCGAAAATAAATGTGATATAGAAATTCCTAAAGTCTAAACCAAAGTGCTCAAAATCATAAATTAAGTGTAAAATAAAGCAACCATCCAATCTGGAATCTACTAAAAATTCTATTATTTATAGAAAACCGGAATTGAGGGCAAATTAGTCATTTCACGCATGAAAACAGTCATATGGCCTTCACTACGGGCGTAGTGTACATCTCTGCTATGGACATAGAGAGCGCGTGGCAGCTACAGACATTGTGGGCGTAGTGATGTCGGCATTGCGGGCGTTAAGAGCAAGGTTGTGGTCGTAGTGACGTCATCATGGCAGTAACAACTGTCTAAGGGCGTATAGATACTTTCCAGAAATTGCAATTCAACCCTTAATTTGCTTCTTTTGATCAATTTAACCCGAAAGTTACCTGAAAATAGAATTAATGCAATTAAGCCCATAATCAATCAATTTATCTCAATTTATCACAATAAAGCTCAACAATTATGCACAAATAATGCTCCAAAACATGATCATATTTAATGTCATCAAATACCCCACAATTTAAGCTTTTCTTGTCCTCAAGAAAATCATAAAGAAAGTTTCTAAAGAATAAGCACAAGACAATCAAATAAATCAAGTGGGCATAAAAGATCTTCGAAAATCTAAAGAATAAGCACAAGACATAAAAGTTCTTCAAAAATCTCAAATCAACTAGTTTACTTTTCAAAGATGTCATAATCAAAGTGTAGGGAATGATTCACTACAAATGCCTCATCAAGTGTTTCATGTATAAGTCAAAAAACTCAATTTGAATAAATCACATCAACTTAAATACAAGAAATGATTATAATAGCATCTTGAGTGAAGTTTGTGCTCTATCTCAATTAGTGTCCGAAATAGCAAATTTCCTTTCAAAGCAAATTACTCAAATAGTAGTGTAGTCAATTAGAAAATTTTAACAACGAGACATAATCACTATCAAATCTCAAGAAATAAGCCACTTATTCAAAATGAATTTTATTCAATTATTTCAAGGTTTTTCCGTTTACTTAACAATATCAACTTTAACTACTCGTGTAACGAGTTTCACTCCGATGACTCCCAGATTCCGAGGACCTTAGGGCACTAGGCTTTCAATTCCCATAAAAAGTGGTGCTCAAGTAGCAAAGGATACATGTAAACAACCTTATTTCAACAATTTTATTCAACGAAAAATGATAAAAATGTGGAGAGTATTTCAAAAATCTTTCAAGTGAAAACGCAAGTCATCTTAATCTCCAAAAGGCTAATACTATTCAAATAAGTGTCCAAAAGTAGTCTACTAATCAGAAAAACGAACCAAGAATAGCTATGTCAAAAGAGTTTCAGGATTTTCATATAATCATGCTCGTACCAAGTACCAACGAAATTAAACAAATCAAATCCCGAGACTTTAACATTTCACAAATAGTATATATCATAGGCTAAGCAAATCAAAATCCCAACAAAAAGTTCACAAAACAATCTTTTCAAGTAAACTAATAATTTTGAAAAGATTTAAAAAATTTTGGCAAATTTTGAATTTTTAGAGAAATCCGGCAAAAATAACACAAATTGAGATAAACGAGAGAAGACACCTACTCCACAACTTAAAAGATACACTGTCCTCAGTGTAAAAGCTAATACCCCACAACTTATTCGAAAAATAAGGATGTGAGAAAGCGATAAATAAAATAAAATAAAGGAAATAGGTGCGAACAACGAGAAAATAAAATAAATAAGATAAATTAAAGAAAAATTTTATTCAAAACGGGAAAATACACAATGAACACAAGATAATCATATAAATAAAATAAGTTTCAAAAAGTACATCCCGAACAAAACGAAACAACAACTAAAAAGCGAAACAAATAAAAACGAAAACTAAAAGGAAAGACATAAAAGAAATCTAATCCTCGTGCTAAGATGGATGTGGCGATGATGACTGTGGATTTGCTGGAATGTGCGTCGGCGTGAACCGCAAGGGAGAGTCGGTCCGAAGCTCCTCGATCCACGGGCTAAGGCTTTATGGCTCGGATGCTCGGCGCTGCGCCAACAGCATCTGCAGGACTTGCTGCTATTGTATGATAGTTTGGTTGTGTTGTTGGATCACCATGAAGCTGCATCTACATCATGAGAGAATCCTGCTCGATACTCTCAACACGCTCCAATATCGTCCTCTCGAAAGTCATGCAAGGCACGTAAGCACGTGGTGCTGGAGGAGCTGGCGGTGGTGGAGGTGATGACAAAAACCGAGGGTCTTCTTCCTCGGGTGCACGACCTCTCTGCATAGTCACATGATAACACGTGTAAGGTCGATATGGACGCCTTACCGGATGTGTGAAAGTATAGTAACATCTACATAGTTCACAACTCCGGTGTTGTCTCTCCGGCCCGTGACAATGTGAGATAGGATGTTGTGGAAGTACCGAAGAGATAGGTGTATGTAGGATTCTTCGAGAGAGTGGAAGAATAAGTCGAGCTCTCCACGGTTGGAGTGCGAAGGATATGACTCTAGTAGACCTGCGAGTCCTCCTCGAAGTCAGTGGCAACAATAGTGTAGAGATCCATCTCGTCCTCCTCCACAGTCCAAATACTAAGCGCAACTCCGAAGTCACACATAAACAGCTCACGATCAACTCCACCAAGTCGGAATCTAACTATATTGGAGTGACAATTAAACGAAGTGAAGAACTCGCAAATGAACTCCTCGTATACCAGCGTGTCTATCTCAAAGAGACGACAGTAAGGCAAGAAAGAAAGTAGGCAGAGCATCTCCATGTCCACCAACATCAAGGACATGGCCTGCCAGTCGATGCAACAGCCGTGGAGAATGAGTTTGCTCGCAAAGGAGTGAATATGGGAAATAACAAATGGATGGGAGGCAGGAAAAGTGACGAAAGGGTGCATGGTGCCGGTGATGTCGGAAAGGTAGGGTGGCATTTGAAAATGTGAGATGGGAAGTTTTATATAGAAGGTTGTGGTAGAAAAAGACAAGAAAATAAAAAGGATTTTGAGAGGGAATTGAGAGGAAAAGTGAAGAAAATTTGAATTTTAAACGAATTCTGGAAAGACTACGGGCATAGGCATAAGTGCTACTCCTGTAGTGGAGGTGCTATGGGCGTAGGAAATAAATGTACTACGCCCGTAGTGATGTCCTCAATGATGTTTTATTTTGAGATATCCAAAGCGTAGGGATCTTGGGAAAAATAATTTTATAAATTTTAAAATCTTGATACTCTCTTTGATACTATCTACATGATAAGTACACTGCCTAGATGATTGAAGATTAGTGACAACCTTGATTTCATTCATTCTTTATTATTCAATTTATTTATTATTTATTATTCTTTTATTCTTTTATTTTCCTATACCTTCGATCATCAACATTAGGTAATCTGTCAATTCTCCGATGGTTGGGACTCATTAAAAAACTATCAATTAATTAATTATTCCAATTGAAAAACTATCAATGTTCAACTAGATACAAACCTAAATTTCATGGCATAAATTGAATAGGAAACTAATTGAAAGCGTAAGAGAAAGTAAACTCATAATGGAAATGATAAACAATATCCTCCCGGGATTTCATAAATTAAGAATATCCAATCAATCAACAACTTTCTTGAAAAGTAGTAAAATAAGATTCTAATGATGCAGAGATCACAACTAATAAAAAAAACGAAATACAGAAATTAAAAGACAAGGAGAAGGTAAATTTTTCATTTTCGCTGTCACAACTCCAACGGAAAAGACTTGTTCCTCCAGATCTGATAGATTCTTATCTCGATCAAAAGAGATCTCAGCCACACCTCTCATCCTTCTACTAACTTGCCCGACCTTATAGTTGAGGCTCGAACACGAAATCGAAACTCGAGAAAATATTAAACTGGAACTCGACTAAAGCTTATCGCGAAGTCTCTATTGGCTTGAAATTCGGAAAAGCTCTTGTTCCGAGTGATTTTGGTGTGCCAAGAGTGCAGAGTGATGCCTCTATTTATAGGGGAGATTTGGGGGTATTTCAGATATTTTTTGGGTGAAAATCTTGTGAATTTCGCAATTTGGCCTCCGGACAGTAGTCCAACACCTCGGAGGGCCATTCAATAGCCCTATTGGACCTTGGATGGCTGTCCAAGGGCTTGGGCGGCCGTTCAGAGGCCAAACCCTCTGCAAATATTCCATATGTTCCGGCACGGTGTTGCGCATGTGCGGCACTGATGTGTGTTTTGAGTGAGTAAAAATGAATATTGATAAGTCATAAATTTTCGTAATTATTATATTTAATTCTCTTACCTTTTGATTAGATATCAAGCTAATTTGTGGAATTTATGTTTGTTTTGATGATAGTGGTGGAAAGTCAAAGATTAAACAGAATTTGGCTAAAAGACTTATTCTTAGTCATCAATTATTACGAAGATGTCTTTTAGAGGAAGAATTAAAATTTGAATGGATGACTATCAACAATTCCCAAGATATTTAAAGATATATTCAAATTACCTTATCTTTATTATTTTATTAGTTATTAGAGAGAGATAATTATCACCTATTTTAATTAGGATTTTTATTTATTTATTATTATTCTATTAGGATTATGAGAAGTTAGGAAAACCTTTATAAATAGGCCTACTCTACATTCTTTTCTTAACCAAGTTTTCAAGATTTAGAAAGAGAAGAGAGATGGAGTCCGCAATGGCCGCCTAAGCTTCCATTCAGTCCGGGAATAATTCCAAGACAAGTTCCGAGTTCATAATCTACACAAATTCCGGGTTCTAAGCTAATTTCCAATTTTAAATTCAATACTTTAACAATTCAATTTTTAGGATTGACTAAATATTGAAGAGGTGTTTTTACTTGATTCTTTTGATGATTGTTTATTGGATTAAGTTGAGATTTTAATATTTGCAATTGATTTCAATTTTGGACAATTTTGTTGATTGACGAATTGCTTTGATATTATCACGGTTCTTAGATTAAACTTGGATTGATCGATTGGGCGATCGTCTATGATATCCTTTTGTTGTTTAATCGAATTCTAGCTGATTGTTAGTAGGTGATACGAATGCTAATTAGGGATCCCGTTTAGTATTCAATCAAGGAATTGGTTTATTAATTCGGAAATTCATTAAGGAACGAGGAAGAACTTGGATTGAATCATTACCCTAGGACTGAAATATTTAAATCCGATACTTGCGTTTTTCTTATTAGTTAATTGTTTTCTACAATTTATCAATCTAAAAATCCTTCTTTTATTGTTTTATTCTCTTATTAATTGATTTCGATTAGGTTTCTTAGGGAAACGACTCGGTGAACACCCTAAACTGCTCATTGATTTAATTGAATTAATCTTGACCGATTTGACGACAATCGTGTAATTCTAAAACCCTACCAAGATTTTGGCGCCGTTGTCGGGGAGGCCATAATCGTTAAATCATAATAAGAATCTGTCTTTTATTTGTTTTTAATTGTTTGAAACTTTTGATTCGCGTTTGGTTGTGTTTTCAGCAGGTCGAAATTCAAAAAATTTCGATTTAAAATACTGATTCGCGCACTTTTCTGGTCAGAAATTGTTATCGCCGATTGAGCTGATTTTCGGTTCCCAAAGGTTTTGGGTCGTGAGGAGAAAAACTCACTGCCTTTGGCAGTGAACCAACCCTATTTTTGGCCCAATTCCATCTTTTTGATCACTTTTTCGAATTTTCAAGTATTTTTTGTTTTATTTTTAGTATTTTTTGTTAATTTTTAGTATGTTTGCATTTGTTATTTGTATCCTTGGGTGTTATCTTACCTTTGTGCAGTTCATCAATAACTAACCAACAAAGAATGGAGAGAAAACTTGATGAATTAACATATTGGGTAAGACGATTTGTATGGGAACAGAGTCAAACATAATTTTCTACCACTCTTTGTGGTATATGTGCATCATATATGCATCCTACAGAGCATTGTCCTCAAAGGTATGATCTTGGATGGAGGGATGACATAAACTACAGATATGAACATGCTTGGGGACAACAACCACAACAACAGAATTCAAGAACTGAAACTAGTCTTGAAGATTTAGTTAGACAATTTGCAACAAACAGTCTTCAATTTCAACAGAGAACAGATTCAAGTATACAAGAATTGCAAACACAGATTAGTCAGCTTGTTACTAGTCTTAATGAAGTGAAAAGACAAGGTTTTGAAGAGTTTCCTTCCCAACCGATTCCAAATCGAAAGGTAATGTTAGTGTTGCTATGTTGGGAAGTGAGGAAGAGTTACAAGATCCAGTAAGTTCTTCTGAACCATTTTCTTCAAATCATGCACCAAATCTTGAAGTAAATATGTTAGATTTTCCATCTAATGATTCTTGTGTTGATTCTATGTGCATTGATTTTTTTTTTTGATTTTCCTGATTTAGTTGGGTTAGATGATACTGTTGATTTACTTAAGGAACATGCATGCTGTGAAATTGATGATAACTTGAAATGTGTTTCAAATGAGGAAGTTCCTCATTTAGATTCTATTGATAATGCTATTTCTTATGTTGATTCTACTAATGATACTATTGATTCTATTAATGATGTTTTTGATGCTAATGATTATGTTGATTCTTTGGATGATAAATGTTCTAAAACACATGTTGAAAATATTACTGAAATAACACCTATTACGGTAGTTCCGTTCATTCATAAACCACCCACATTAGAGTTTAAACATTTACCAACCAATCTTGTGTATGCTCATTTAGAAGGAGATAAATTGCCTATTATCATTGGTAATAACCTTGAACCCGATCAAGAAAAAAAGTTGCTTAAATTGTTACAAAATCATAAAAAATTAATTTGGTGGACATATGCGGATATTGTTAATATTCTAATTTCCCATGAGGTATTTGTGCATTTTAGTAGACATCAAGTTAATAAGTTAAGGAGGAAATCTAATTTTATTTTTGGGATGATTTATACATATGTCGTATATGTAATGATCACGTAATTAAGAGATGTCTTCCTATTCATGAATTTCCCTCTATTTTAAAATTATGTCATATACTTTCATGTGGTGCTCATTTTGGTCCTCGGAGTATTTTGAGGAAAATATTAGCAGCTTATGAAAATTCAAGAATCCACAAGGAAGGAAATTTTATGAAGGTTTTTAGGAGCAAACGGTGGAGGAGTTCCATCTTCAATCTGCCTCCTACATTTGATCTCACCAGGCTGTTTCTTTTCCCTTCTCTTGTTTTATTTTGTCCTTTATTTTGTTTTACATTGAGGACAATGTTGCATTCAAGTGTGGGAGGAAGAACAATTTTTATTATGCTTTTCCGTGTTTTGTTTTGCTTTGTTTTTTTCATTTTTTCCATATAAAAATTTTAAAAAAAGTTTTGCGTTTTGTTTTTTGTTATTTTCTCAATTTTTTGAATATTTTCAAACTTTTAGCTGAGAAGATATATTGATGAGTGATTATGAAGTTTGATTTACTCTGCCTATGATATTTGCTAATTATCAAAATGCTAAGATCTTGAGGGTTGATTTGGTTAAATTTGTTGACGCTTGATACTAGTTTGGTTATAGGAAATCTCCGATTATTTGTGCACATCTAGTTTTGATGAGTTGTTAGATTGATGGATCACTCTTGAAACACTTAGTTGATGGTATTAGATCATTTGGGGTTTGTGATGCCTGTCGTAGTTGCTTGGAGGATTTTGAGAAAAAAATGCCACCAATATAAATTGATTTTAATAAAGAAAATAAAAATTGATTTGACTACTCGAGAATCACTTCCGATGGGAATTTAATGCCCGGTACCCTAAGGTCCTTGTGATCCGGGAGTTGCCGGAGTGGAACTCGTTACATGGGTAGTTCAAATTGAAAGTAAAACAACATCCACTGGACTAAATAATAATAAGGTTAGTCTGCGAGTATTCTTGATTACTTGAGAACCGCTTCCGAAGGGAATTTAATGCCTAGTACCCTAAGGTCCTTGTGATCCGGGAGCGGCCGAAGTGGAACTCGCTACATGGGTAATTTAAGTTAATATGTGAAAGTAGACGAAACCATAAAAATTGATTATAAGTACTAACTAAAAGTGGCACCAAACTTGAGATTCTGAAGGGTGATTGTGATTAGTTGTTATGAATTATGATTGATTGAGTTATTATTGTATTGAGTTGTTGAGAGGGGAAGTCTGTTGATTGAATGATAAGTCAAAATTGGAACACACACTACACCTCAGAGAAATTTTATGATTGAGCAAGTATTGAATGAATATGAGTTTTTCTAGATTGACTTCTCTTTATTTATGCATAAAGATAATTGATGAGGCAACTATGAGTACTTTCATTCTTTACATAACATGTTCTTGAAGGATAGACTTGTTGAATAGTAAACTGAATAATTTTTACGGAAATTATGTTTAGTAGTTTGCTTGAGGACAAGCATGATTTAAGTGTGGGGGAATTTGATAAGTCATAAATTTTCGTAATTATTATATTTAATTCTCTTACCTTTCGATTAGATATCAAGCTAATTTGTGGAATATATGTTTGTTTTGATGATAGTGGTGGAAAGTCAAAGATTAAACATAATTTGACTAAAAGACTTATTCTTAGTCATCAATTATTACGAAGATGTCTTTTAGAGGAAGAATTAAAATTTGAATAGATGACTATCAACAATTCCCAAGATATTTAAAGATATATTCAAATTATCTTATCTTTATTATTTTATTAGTTATTAGAGAGAGATAATTATCTCCTATTTTTATTTATTTATTATTATTCTATTAGGATTCTGAGAAATTAGGAAAACCTTTATAAATAGGCCTACTCTACATTCTTTTCTTAACCAAGTTTTCAAGATTTAGAAAGAGAAGAGAGATGAAGTCCGCAATGGCCGCCTAAGCTTCCATTCAGTCCGGGAATGATTCCAAGACAAGTTCCGAGTTCATAATCTACACAAATTCCGGGTTCTAAGCTAATTTCCAATTTTAAATTCAATACTTTAACAATTCAATTTTTAGATCGATTGACTAAATATTGAAGAGGTGTTTTTACTTGATTCTTTTGATGATTGTTAATTGGATTAAGTTGAGATTTTAATATTTGCAATTGATTTCAATTTTGGACAATTTTGTTGATTGACGAATTGCTTTGATATTATCACGGTTCTTAGATTAAACTTGGATTGATCGATTGAGCGATCGTCTATGATATCCTTTTGTTGTTTAATCGAATTCTAGCTGATTGTTAGTAGGTGATACGAATGCTAATTAGGGATCCCGTTTAGTATTCAATCAAGGAATTGGTTTATTAATTCGGAAATTCATTAAGGAACGAGGAAGAACTTGGATTGAATCATTACCCTAGGACTGAAATATTTAAATCCGATACTTGCGTTTTTCTTATTAGTTAATTGTTTTCTACAATTTAACAATATAAAAATCCTTCTTTTATTGTTTTATTCTCTTATTAATTGATTTCGATTAGGTTTCTTAGGAAAACGACTCGGTGAACACCCTAAACTGCTCATTGATTTAATTGAATTAATCTTGGCCGATTTGACGACAATCGTGTAATTCTAGAGTAATGAATAGCTATGAGTAGCAAAGTTTGCACAGTTCCCCATGAACACGGTCGTACAGTGCACATGCACAATCGAATTCTACCATTTTTAAAGCTAATGTGTTCCAAACAATTTATATGCAGTAAAATTTGTACTGGAACAATCATATCCACTCAATACATTAATTAACACAATAATGTCTTATCTGGAACATCCAACATATATTTAATTAAACAAGTATAATCCCTATTTTGGAACATCCAATTTCTATCATGCCATGATCATTTAGCACATATGAACCTGTCTGGAACTTCCATAATATACTCAAGTAAGCATAGTAGTCCTAAACTAGAACATCCAGTCTCTTAAATAAACGTGAAAATCCTATTCTGGAGCATCCAGTTTCTAAATAAACAGAGTAGACATAAATTACGCCAAAAACCACATAAGACACCTTTAAAATAAAACACACAAACAAAAGACAAACAAAGAAAAACAAGAACAAGAAAAACAAAACAAAACACCAAAAACAAAAACATAGGGTTGCCTCCCTATAAGCGCTTCTTCTTGTCGATTAAGCTGGATTGCCTTTCCTCCTTAGAAGGACTTAATGTTCGATTTTCTCGAACAATTCCCTGTAAAATCTCAACTTCTGTCTGTTCACTTTGAATGATGTTTCACCCTCATTCATTACTTCACAAGCTCTTATGGCGAGACTTGTTTGATAATGAAGGAGTCTGTCCAACAACTTTAAAACATCCTAAAAATGTTCTCAAATTTGAATATAATAACATTGTATCCTCAAGTTGAAATTCCTTTAAACTGTCTACCATGCCAAATCCTATTTTTCCATTTAAAGCTCATTGAATTTATCATATGCATCAAATTCATTCAGTTTTTAGGTTTATATCCAATGTACACAAAATGCATTATAATTCAACAAGTGAGTGCTTGGGTGATCAGTGTACATAATAGTGTTGGACAAGACCAAATATATCAAATGCATATACAACATCTAGAATAGTATATCATTTGGAAATTCATAGCATATCCTTGTCCTCAAACAACTCCTACTGCATAAATACTAACATCACATATCATATAGCCAATTTCAATCGGGGGGATGTCATAATGGGTGTAGTAGTGAAAGAATTCCTTTAATAAAATTCATGCAAAAATGCCTTATCGAACACAAAAGGAATATCTTTTCCAGTTAAGCATATGAGTTGTTTTTATGCATCTTTAAAACATAAATTCTAGATTTCACAAACAATGCATGAACGTATATCAATCATAGGAAATCATCTATAAACTCTCTTAAACTCTCTTATCATGTTAAGAGAATAATATAGCTAGAATAGCTATCTAGAAAACAATAGAACATGTATAAGAGCAAAGGCTAGGATTGATACCTGGATTATCAGTACTTGTAAGCAAAAGCTCTTTTGTACCTCTATTAGTGCATCCGGAATCAATCTCTTTTGTTCCTTACTGAGATTTGCAATTATAATCAAGGAAGTTCGTACCTTCATCTTATGAATCCATAGTAGAAATGGGTTGGTCAGCCCTATCGGTTTCAATTCAGGTGGATCCTCGCACGATGAAGTCAAAAATTTTCAGTTTTTGATAATATCAAAGATAGATTAGACATGATTTTATTTTATTTTTTTTATAATCGACCTTAGATAATCTCTAGACTTTTTCCTAGTATGGTTTTAGAATGAATTTTCTAAAACTAGATGACCTTAATTATTTAATTCTAGATAATTTCTAAAATTAACAATTTAGGAAACCGTATACTTAGGAAAGTGAGGTCTAATTCCACTAATCAAGTCATAAATGATAGATACTACCGTTACCAAATCATAAAATTTCAAAAATTTTGATCAGGAATTTTAAAAATATTATGAATTTTTGCATCCCCGGCAACGACGCCAAAAATATGGTGTGTGTTTTGAGTGAGTAAAAATGAATATCAAATTAGGCAAATAATCTCACAAAATAGTATCAAAAAATCAAACACAACTAAGGCAGAGTACCTATCGCATACAGATAGTAACACGGGAGTACCACGATTTTAAATTTATAGTTATCGTATCCTCGGAACGTTATTGACGGCTGGTTAGTTCTACCAATTATGACAATCTTTAAGGTTCGGGGAATTAGTCCTATGTGTCCATTCAATTTAGATATGTTGTTTAAAAAATATTTAAAACAAGAATGGAAAGATAATTAACTAAGATCTCTAATGAAGTACTTATGATTAATTAAGTTGAACAATATTCGAAAGTTCAGTTTGCAAACGGATCTAAGGCAATTATGAATTCGAATCGTCTTACTACCATACCCGAATTATCTAATGTGATTACCTCAATATGGTTGTCGCTAGTAATCCTAAACCTTTGTAGATTAGTATCATGCATCAACCTAAGTTTCATAGCATATACTCAATACGAGAATCAAATCGAAAGCGTAAAACAATAAGCAATTCATAATGTATATTAAAACGTATCCTTCCCGGGAATATATAAATCATTATCAATCAATCAAAATAAAGAGTATCTTAGGACACGGAATCATAACATATAAAGGAAAAGAAATGCAAGAACGAAAAGAAAAGGAAAGAGAAAGTAGTCGTGTTGCTCTCACTACTTCCACGGTCCGGCTTAATCCTCTAGACCTCGCTGAGACTTGTGCTCCGGATCCTCAATATGGTTGTCACAAGTAATCCTAAACCTTTGTAGATTAATTATTAAGTCGTCAATTTAATAAGTTAATCTTAAGGTTTGCATTGATTATGAACTCGAGATTATTAGACTGCCTAACTTCAATATGGTTGCCGCAAGTTATTAAACCTAATCTGGCAATTCGTTAAATCTCCTATGGTTGGGACTCATTAACAAACCGTCAATTCAATTAACTATTGTAGTATCATGCATCAAGCTAAGTTTCATAGAATAAACTCAATACGAGAATCAAATCGAAAGCGTAAAACAATAAGCAATTCATAATGTATATTAAAACGTATCCTTCCCGGGAATATATAAATCATTAATCAATCAATCAAAATAAGGAGTATCTTAAGACACAGAATCATAACATATAAAGGAAAAGAAATGCAAGAACGAAAAGAAAAGGAAAGAGAAAGTTGTCGTGTTTCTCTCACTGCTTCCACGGACCGGCTTAATCCTCCGAGACCTCGCCGAGACTTGTGCTCCGGATCCTTATCTTGCTCTAAAGATCTTCAGCTACCACTCCCCTCAACTAAACTATAGGGTATCCCTTATGGTTGAGGCTCAACCCTACACTCGAGAAGAAAGGAAAATGAAAACTGAATCTCGACTAGAGCTTATCACGAAATTCCTATTGGCTAGGAACTCGGAAATGCTCCTGTTCCGAGTGATTCTGGTGTGCTACAACAACCGAGGGAGTGCATCTATTTATAGGAGTGAAATAAAGTTGAAAAGAGGTAAAATTTCCATGTGGGACAATGAATTGCGCCAAAAATTCCTTGAACACGGCGAAACACGCTCGTGTTGGCTTGAACAAGGCCGTGTCGCGTGTCTCCAACACGGGCAGAAACAAGCCCGTGCTGGCTTGAACACGGGGGTGCAACACGGGCTCAAACACGCCCGTGTTGAACTTTTTATCCAGAAAATTGCAATTTATTCCCTAATTTCTTCCTTTCTTCAATTTTGGTCCCTGAAACTTCCGAAATCAAAAACAGAAAGAATTTGCGTAATTTCCATTCAATTAAATCCAATTAACTCCATAATTAACTCGAATTGAACACAATTAATGTATAAAAACACGATATAAATTCTAGTTATCAACGATGTTGCGCATGTGTGGCACGACACTGTGCATTTGCGGTCGTACACATGTGTAGCACAGTATTGCGCATGTGTGATAAACATTACTCTAAAATTGCAATTTTGCCTCAAAATTTGTTCCTTTTTAAATTTTAGTCCCTAAACTTCCTGAAATAAAAAACAAAAGGAAATTTACGTAATTTTCAATCAATTAATATCAAATAACTCCTAAACCATGTTAACTTATATATATATATATTTTTTTTTCAAACATATATATATATATATTTTATATATATATATATATATATATATATATATATATATTTTCAAAACAGTGGGTATAAGCGTTTACTTAACCATCTTAACTTTAAGTACGCTTGTAGCAGGTCTCACTCTGGTGGCTCCCGGACCTCAAAGACCTTAGGGCACCGGGCATTAAATTCCCTTCAGGAGTGATTCCTAAGTAGCAAAGAACACTCGTAAACTACCCTTATTAAAATAAATGACAGAAAAATAAACTAGTGGCATGCTTCTCAAACCCCTATCAAGTCACGATAACAGCTATCACAACATCCAAATGGTCTAACACTATTTAACTAGAAGTCCAAAAGTGATCCATCAGTCAAACAATTTCGCCAAAATAGATGTGCTCAAGATAACAGGGATTTCCTACAACTAGACTAGCATCAAATCTTTACGAATAAATCAAACTCAATCCTCAAGACTCTAGCAATCAAACAAGTAGTTTTTATCATAGGCGGAGTAAATCATACTTCAAAAGCTTAAAAATTTTCTTAAGTAGCACAAAAGTTTGAAATTGCTAGGAAATTCAAGAAAAATTTGAGAAAAATTTGGCCCAAAAAGGCTCACCCTACCCCATACTTAAAATGAACACTGTCCTCGGTGTTGAAGGTAGGTGAAAAACGAAAACCCCACACTTAATCCGAAACATCTATTAACACAATAAAACAAAGTAGATACGATAGATGCCCAAGACTAAGTAATATCCTAAAATAGAAAACACCAACAAGAAAACAAAGCAAAAAAAAAAAAAAAAAAAAGAAAAAAAAAAAAAGGGAAAGAAGAAAAACTAGGTATCTAGTGGTTGCAGCGGCTGCTGGAATCAAAATGATGTGGTGGTGTGGTGGTGCGGTGGTGGAACCTCATCCTCGGTAGATATTCATATACCCTCAACTTGTATGTTTGTCCACAGGTGAAAGAGATGTGCTTTCCATACTGAGAGTTGCAGCTGCAATATCTATACCAAGAAATCTAGCAACTCTAATGATGTTATGTCTCAAAACACCTTCCCGAGTGTTAGTAGCATATTCCTTAGCAGTTCAAAGCGAATATTCTAATCATGTCCACAGGAATACGTCTAAAAACATGTGATAACTCATTTATATCTATGGCATTAATTACTTCTATATTCTCTTTTCTAATAATAGCATGCAAGCATAACATGCAAACAATGAAGCTCGGAATGAGAAACAGAAGCTTTTGACCTTCTAAGATGAACAAAATGATACACAGTGATATGGTCCCAAATAGATTTTAAGGACAATTCTAAACTCTTCATACTCAAATCATGACCATATCCACCAAGTCTAAAAGAAATCAAATTTTTATGATGCTCAAAAAGTATGGAAGATTTACATACTAGTACATCGTAAGTAGCTCTTCTGCATTAAAGATGCGACTATAGAGTATGCATCAATTAATTCATTTGTGCATTCAACTCAAGAATTGCAAGGGTCTCCCAATCAATTCTTAAGCCATGATGTACTAATCCTCTCATAAATGAGTTGTAGTGTTCAGTAGCTACGTTCCGATCTACTTGAAATATCCGGAATGAATAAATCGAGATAGCGATCGGTGGAGGATGAACTCTCTTCAGTGTCATAGCTGCAATGTAACAACTATATGTATACAGAGATAGTGAAAGAGAGTTGAGTGAATTTAGTGATAAATAGGGGATAGACTAATGAATAGCTATGAGTAGCAAAGTTTGCACAGTTCCCCATGAACACGGTCGTGCAGTGCACATGCACAGTCGAATTCTACCATTTTTAAAGCTAATGTCTTCCAAACAATTTATATGCAGTAAAATTTGTACTGGAACAATCATTATCCACTCAATACATTAATTGACACAACAATGTCTTATCTAGAACATCCAACATATATTTAATTAAACAGTATAATCCCTATTTTGGAACATCCAATTTCTATCATGCCATGATCATTTAGCACATATGAACCTGTCTGGAACTTCCATAATCTACTCAAGTAAGCATAGTAGTCCTAAACTAGAACATCCAGTCTCTTAAATAAACGTGAAAATCCTATTCCGGAGCATCCAGTTTCTAAATAAACAGAGTAGACATAAATTACCCCAAAAACCACATAAGACACCTTTAAAATAAAACACACAAACAAAAGACAAACAAAGAAAAACAAGAACAAGAAAAACAAAACAAAACAACGAAAACAAAAACATAGGGTTGCCTCCCTATAAGCGCTTCTTTACTGTCATTAAGTTGGACTGCCTTTCCTCCTTAGAAGGACTTTATGTTCGATTTTCTCGAACAATTCCCTGTAAAATCTCAACTTCTGTCTGTTCACTTTGAATGATGTTTCACCCTCATTCATTACTTCACAAGCTCTTATGGCGAGGCTTGTTTGATAATGAAGGAGTCTGTCCAACAACTTTAAAACATCCCGAAAATGTTCTCAAATTTGAATATAATAACATTGTATCCTCAAGTTGAAATTCCTTTAAACTGTCTACCATGCCAAATCCTATTTTTCCATTTAAAGCTCATTGAATTTATCATATTCATCAAATTCATTCAGTTTTTAGGTTTCTATCCAATGTACACAAAATGCATTATAATTCAACAAGTGAGTGCTGGGTGATCAGTGTACATAATAGTGTTGGACAAGACCAAATATATCAAATGCATTTACAACATCTAGAATAGTATATCATTTGGAAATTTATAGCATATCCTTGTCCTCAAACAACTCCTACTGCATAAATACTAACATCACATATCATATAGCCAATTTCAATCGGGGGGATGTCATAATGGGTGTAGTAGTGAAAGAATTCCTTTAATAAAATTGAAAAAATGCCTTATCGAACACAAAAGGAATATCTTTTCCAGTTAAGCATATGAGTCGTTTTTATGCATCTTTAAAACATAGATTCTAGATTTCACAAACAATGCATGAACGTATATCAATCATAGGAAATCATCTATAAACTCTCTAAACTCTCTTATCATGTTAAGAGAATAATATAGCTAGAATAGCTATCTAGAAAACAATAGAACATGTATAAGAGCAAAGGCTAGGATTGATTCCTAGAGTATCAGTAATTGTAAGCAAAAGCTCTTTTGTACCTCTATTAGTGCATCCGGAATCAATCTCTTTTGTTCTTTACTGAGATTTGCAATTATAATCAAGGAAGTTCGTACCTTCATCTTATGAATCCATAGTAGAAATGGGTTGGACAGCCCTATCGGTTTCAATTCAGGTGGATCCTCGCACGATGAAGTCAAAAATTTTCAGTTTTGATAATATCAAAGATAGATTAGACATGATTTTATTTTATTTTTTTATATATAATCGACCCTAGATAATCTCTAGAGTTTTTCCTAGGATGGTTTTAGAATGAATTTTCTAAAACTAGATGACCTTAATTATTTAATTCTAGATAATTTCTAAAATTAACAATTTGGAAACCGTATACTTAGGAAAGTGAGGTCTAATTCCACTAATCAAGTCATAAATGATAGATACTACCGTTACCAAATCATAAAATTTCAAAAATTTTGATCAGGAATTTTAAAAATATTATGAATTTTTGCATCCCCGGCAACGGCGCCAAAAATCCGGTGTGTGTTTTGAGTGAGTAAAAATGAATATCAAATTAGGCAAATAATCTCACAAAAAAGTATCACAAAATCAAACACAACTAAGGCAGAGTACCTATCGCATGCAGATAGTAACACAGGAGTACCACGATTTTAAATTTATAATTATCGTATCCTCGGGAACATTGCTGACGGCTGGTTAGTTTCTACTAATTATGACAATCTTTAAGGTTCGGGGAATTAGTCCTATGTGTCCATTCAATTCAGATATGTTGTTTAAAGAATATTTAAAACAAGAATGGAAAGATAATTAACTAAAATCTCTAATGAAGTACGTATGATTAATTAAGTTGAAAAATATTCGAAAGTTCAGTTTGCAAACGGATCTAAGGCAATTATGAATTCGAATCGTCTTACTACCATACCCGAATTATCTAATGTGATTACCTCAATATGGTTGTCGCAAGTAATCCTAAACCATTGTAGATTAATTATTAAGTCGTCAATTTAATAAGTTAATCTTAAGGTTTGCATTGATTATGAACTCGAGATTATTAGGCTGCCTAACTTCAGTATGGTTGTCGCAAGTTATTAGACCTAATCCGGCAATTCGTTAAATCTCCTATGGTTGGGACTCATTAACAAACCGTCAATTCAATTAACTATTGTAGTATCATGCATCAACCTAAGTTTCATAGCATAAACTCAATACGAGAATCAAATCGAAAGCGTAAAACAATAAGCAATTTATAATGTATATTAAAATGTATCCTTCCCGGGAATATATAAATCCTTAATCAATCAATCAAAAAAAAGAGTATCTTAGGACACATAATCATAACATATAAAGGAAAAGAAATGCAAGAACGAAAAGAAAAGGAAAGAGAAAGTTGTCGTGTTGCTCTCACTGCTTCCACGGACTGGCTTAATCCTCTAGACCTCGCCGAGACTTGTGCTCCGGATCCTTATCTTGCTCTAAAGATCTTCAGCTACCACTCCCCTCAACTAAACTATAGGGTATCCCTTATGGTTGAGGCTCAACCCTACACTCGAGAAGAAAGAAAAATGAATTTTGAATCTCGACTAGAGCTTATCACGAAATTCCTATTGGCTAGGAACTCGGAAATGCTCCTGTTCCGAGTGATTCTGGTGTGCTTCAACAACCGAGGGAGTGCATCTATATATAGGAGTGAAATAGAGTTGAAAAGAGGTAAAATTTCCATGTGGGACAATGAATTGCGCCAAAAATTCCTTGAACACGGGCAGAAACACGCCCGTGCTGGCTTGAACACGAGGATGCAACACGAGCTCAAACACGCCTGTGTTGAACTTTTTTTCCAGAAAATTGCAATTTAGTCCCCGATTTCTTCCTTTCTTCAATTTTGGTCCCTGAAACTTCTGAAATTAACTCGAATTGAACACAATTAATGTATAAAAACACGATATAAATTCGAGTTATCAATGATGTTGCGCATGTGTGGCACGACACTGTGCATGTGCGGCCGGACACATGTGTAGCACAGTGTTGCGCATGTGTGATAAACATTACTCCGAAATTGCAATTTTGCATCAAAATTTGTTCCTTTTTAAATTTTAGTCCCTAAACTTCCCGAAATAAAAAACAAAAGCAAATTCACGTAATTTTCAACCAATTAATATCAAATAACTCCTAAATTAGACACAAATACGCCCCCAAATACACGGTATAAAATAGAGTTATCACCCTTATTGTGATAGATATAATGATGAGCATGTCGGGCATCGACCGATGTAATGTAAAGAGGGTTTTGATTTACACTGGAGCTTCAAAGGACATTCTATATTGTCATTTTTTTTAAAGGAGATGGGATTTCGATGATTTTGAAGTGTATAGAAAATAATTGAATAAAATATGAATTAAATTAAAGAATAAAGAATAAAAGAATTAATGAAATAAAAGAATGTCACTAAAATTCTTCAATCATCTAGGAAGAGTACCTATCATGTAGATAATATCAAAGCAAATATCAAGATTTAAAAATTTATAAAAATTGTTTTTCCCAAAAGTCCTTTTTAAGATTAGTGTAGAAAATGTAATATAATCCAATTATAATCATGATTTGGAGGAGTGAATCAATCAATATTTTTCTCAACCAACATTAAAGATGATGAGATTTGACACTAACAAATAAACAACAATAAAATAAGAAAGCATTGTAAAAATAGGAATCTCATAACAAAGCTTAGAGTGAAAGGAGGATACAAATTCAGGTGGGCTAGAGTTGATTATGAATTATTATTCAAAATTATTACCATGCTCATGTCTAAAGTGAATTCCCTCAATATGTATCCTTGCAAGAAATCCAATCATAAAATCATACTTGAGATCAATTAGAATAACCAAATTCCCTATTATTCATCCTAGTTCCGGTCCATTAACAAGAAATTTAATTAAACTAATATGACACTAGTTATTCATCCAAGGTCCGGTCTAACAACTAGTGTTAACCCAAATCATACATCAAATATGTTCAATCAAAGATAAAAATGGACATTTTAAGCAATATCCAACATAGAGTTCAAGTTAATAACAATAAGTAATCAATAATCCATAATTGTAAGAATTTTCCCAAACATGAAATGTAACATAAAACCAACTATTTCTACTCTAAAGAAATGTAGAATAAGAGAGATCCTATGGTTGGAATTCTATCAAAATACAATTCAAAATACAATACAATACAACAGGCAGAAAAAAGAAGGGACAAAAAAATGTTGTTTTCAATTGTTCGTATCCAACGGTAGTAGTGCTTCTCCTTCAATCTACACCTTTGGATCCAAATTGAAATTTTAAGCTCCTTGAGTTTCTTGTAGATGAAATCCCGAGGTTGAACTACAACAAATTCCCTTGCATGTTGAGACTTGGTTACCACAATTACAAACTTGAAATTACAAATTACAAAAATCTCGAAAATGTAAAATATATGTGAAATCATGTGTGCAGCATTTCCCTATGATCTATACGTGAATTCCCAACCTCTCAAATCTAATGAAAATTCAACTATTTAAACAAAATCATAAAGAGGGGAAAAATTGTCATTTTACACTGAAAAATAGTTGAGTCACTCAACACGGGCTTAGTGACTCATCACCACGCTTGTTGTGATTCACCGACCACGACTATAGTGAGGGAATAAGGGGTGTTGAGCTCAAACCATCGGAAAGTGCATGTTGACACAATACGACCATGTTTGTTGTAATGGACGGTGGCTACGAGCATGTTGGTTGTACTACGACCATGTTTGTTGTGCTATCTAACAATCAATGGCGTGTTGAACACTATAGGCGTGTTGGTTGTGCCGGAATATCGCTAAGGGTGTGTTAAGGTGATAACATCAAATCTTATCATGTTTTTTATTATTAAATGTGCATAATTGTTGTGCTTAATTGCTTAATTTTGGAATTAGAGTGAGAATTGAACTTAATTGCAATATTTCTAATTTAAGGTAAGTTCGGGGATGAGATTACAAAAAGGAATGAAATAAGGGTCAAAAGTGCAAATTATGAAAAGTTCAACACACCCTTAGTGATGTGTTGGCACAACCAACACTCCCGTAGCCATTGTCCATTACAATAAAAATGACCGTAATGTGTGTAAACACGCCCTTCCTAACGGTTTGAGCTCAACAAGCCCTTAGTCGCTCACTATAGCCGTGGTTAGTCAATCACCAGCAGACGTGGTGATGAGTCACTAAATCCATGTTGAGTGACTTAGTGATTTTTCAAGTGTAAAATGACAACTTTGCCCCTGTTTCCAAATTTCTTTAAATAGTTGAATTTTCAGCAGATTTTGAAGGTTGGGAATTCATGTATAGATCATAGGGAAATGCTGCACAAATTATTTCACACATACTTTACAATTCCGAGATTTTTGTAATTTGATTTAATTATTTTCTATACACTTCACACATATCATTAAGTTGATTCTTTTAGTAATTATTGATTGAATTAAGTTGGAAAATTATTGTTTATGATAAATTTAAATTTTTAACAATTTTATGGATTAATGAATTGTCTTGAGTTATCACGGATTTTAGATTAAACTTAAATTGATTGATTAGATGATTGTTTATGATATCTTTTTGTTGTTTACTCGAATTCTAACGGGTTATTAGTAGGTGATATGAATGTTAATTAATGATTCTATTTAGTATTTGATCAAGGAATTACTGTAATAACAGGAAACTTATAAATGAACCAGGAAGAATTCAATTTAGAACATTAATCTTGGACTGAAAATTTCAATCTTATATTTGTATTTTTCTCTTATTTTAATTAGTTTAATGTTTTTATAATTTCATAAACACAAAAACCATTTTTTTTTGTATTATTGTTGATTTCTTATTAATTGATTACGATTTAGGCTTCTTAGGGAAACAACTAGATGAACACACTATATTGCTCATCTGTTAACATTTAATTAATCTTGATAAGTTTGTCGATAATTGTGAATTTAAAACCTTACCATACATTACCATGACTAATTTTTGGAAAATGGGAGATATTATATGTTAATGTTAGAGTTCAATAGATTCTGGTCTTATTGTTTTGTCCAGGAGTGCAAAAACTAAGTGGGGCAACATTTGATATCATGTGAATTTATATATTTTTGACCTCTTATGCTTTGTATTTGTTACATCTTTTTTATCATTTTTGGACTTTGATGAGTTATCTTGGGTATTAAAATAATTTTGAGCTTTTATATTATAATGATTTAAATGTTAAATTAACAAGCTTTTAATTGTGTTCTTATTCTTTAGGACCAAGATGCAAGTAGATTTGGGCCAAGAATATTGGTAAGGTTTGGATTCACAGTTATCGTTAAACCGATCAAGATTAGTCAAAATTAAACAATGAGCAATATAATGTGTTCACCAAGTCGTCTACTTAAGTTGCCCATATGGAAAACCAATTAATAAGAATTGAACAGTAATAAGAAATGGGGAAATAGGTTTTTTAAACTAAAACAAAGTGGAAAACAATTAATTTAACAAAACGAAATCAATGACAATAACAAATAGTATAAATAATTAGTCCAAGATCAATGTTCCGATTCAAATTTTTCTACGTTCTTAAAAATATTTATGGATTATTATACCAATTCCTTGATTGAATACTAAATAGAATCTCTAATTAGCATTCATATCACCTACTAACAACCCGTTAGAATTTAATTAAAAATAAAAATTGATATCCTAGATGATCACCCAAATCAATCAATTAAAGTTCAATCTAAAATACGTGATAAATTAAGGTAATTTTTAACTCACAAAACTGTCCAAAATTGAAATCAACCATAAACAATAAATATCCAACTCAATTCAATCAATAATCACCAAAAGATTAGAGTTTAATCTCAATAACAGTCAATCAATTGACTAAACATTAAATCTCAAGAATAATGAAATTAAAATTAAAAATTAACATAAAACTTAATATTGATGTCGATCACAAACTCCAAATTTGCCTTGGAATCTTATCTTCTTGGACTAAATTAGGGTTTAAGTCACCATCTCTTCTCTCATCTCTATATCTTCTCTCTACTCAATGAGAAACACTAAAAAGTCTATTTAAAATCAGTATTCCTTTCTTAATCACGAATTTTCTTAGGTGCTTATCTCTTTCTCGTGCTTCAAATTCTTAGTCCAAATCTTCTTGTATATTAGATTTTAAAAATAATAACACAATTAAAATCCCATCAGTTTAATATTCACATCATTAAAATATAAGCCCAAAATTACTTAAAACAATATAACATATAAAAGTCCAAAAATGGTATAATAGATGTAACAAATACTAAGAATAAAAGGTAAAAAAAAGTTTATATGCACATGCTATTGATAGCACATAAATTTACATAGTCTTAATATATTATGCTTAGTATTTGTTGCATCTATTTTTATCATTTTTTGGTTTTTATTTGTGATTTTGATCATTCATAAATTTATATTAATGATGTAAATATTACTTCATTAAAAAACAAGAAGATTTCAACGAGGAATGTCATGAATTAAAAAATGCTCAAGTGTGAAACCCAATCATAAGCCTTTTCTTGAAGGGTGAGAAAGAGTTAAGCAGCCAAAAACCAAAATATTTTAGGGAAGAAAGTGATTGCTGGAAAAAAAAAATTATTCATTCAATTCTTCCTAGTTTTGATATTGGGAGAGAGAGAAAGGAGGGAGATGGAAGAGAAGATGACCT
>JAHSUH010002583.1:0-14082 GCA_025388415.1 Cynanchum wilfordii
TAGTCCATGATTTCTTCCTTTCTTCAATTTTGGTCCCTGAAACTTGAAATCAATAACATAAAGGATTAGCGTAATTTCTATTCAATTAAATCCAATTAACTCCATAATTAACTCGAATTGAACACAATTAATGTATAAAAATACGATATAAAATCGAGTTATCATAAATCATACTTCAAAAGCTTAAAATTTTTTCTTAAGTAGCACAAAAGTTTGAAATTGCTTGGAAATTCGAGAAAATTTTGAAAAATTTGGTAATTTCAAAAAATTTGGCCCGAAGCTCACCCTACCCCACACTTAAAATGAACATTGTCCTCGGTGTTGAAGGTAGGTGAAAAATGAGTACCCCCACACTTAATCGAAACATCTATTAACACAATAAAACTAAGCAGATACGATAGATACCCAAGATTAAGTAATATCCTAAAATAGAAAACACCAACAAGAAAACAAAGCAAAAAGAACAAAAATGAAAAGAAAACAAGAAAAAGGGAAAGAAGAAAAACTAGGTATCCGGTGTTTCAGCGGCGCTGGAATCGAAATGATGTGGCGGTGTGGTGGTTCGTATGGTAGAACCTCATCCTCGGTAGATATTCATATACCTACAACTTGTATATTTGTCCATGTTCCGGAGGGTAGTGATGGTCACAGGGAAAGATATGTGCTTTCCATAATGAGAGCTGCAATATCTATACAAAGAAATCTCGCAACTCTAGTAATGAAATGTCTCAAAGCACGTTCACGAGTGTTAGTAGCATATTCCTTAGCAGTTCTAGCGAATATTCTAATCATGTCCACAGGAATACTTCTAAAAACATGTGATAACTCATTTATATCTATGACATTAATTACTTCTATATTCTCTTTTCTATTAATAGCATGCAAGCATGACATGTAAACAAGTGAAATACGAATGAGAAACGAAGCTTTTGACCCTCTAAGACAAGCGAGGATGATACAGTAATATGGTCTCAAATAGATTTTAAGGACAATTCTACTCTCTTCATACTTAAATCATGATCATATCCACCAAGCCTTAAAGAAATAGACTTCTCATGATGCTCAAAAAGTATTGAAGATTCACATACCAGTACCTCGTAAGTAGCTTTTTCATTAAAAATGCGGATGTATGGTAGAGTATGCATCTGTATATCCGACTCGAAAATTGTAAGGGTCTCCCAATCAATTCTTCTGCCATGATGTACTAATCCTCTCAAAAAAGAGTCGCAGCGCTCAGTAGCTACGTTCCGATCTATTTGAAATATCCGAAATGAATAAATCGAGATAGCGATCGGTGGAGGATGAACTCAAGTCAGTGTCATAGCTGCAAGATAGCAACTATATGTATACGAGAGATAGAGAAAGAGAGTTGAGTGAATTTAGAGATAAAAAGGGGATAGAGTAATGAATAGCTATGAGTAGTAAAGTTTGCACAGTTACCCATGAACATGGTCATGTTGTGCACAAACACAATTGAGTTCTACCATTCTTGAATCTAATGTGTTCCAAACAATTTATATGCAGTAAAATTTGTACTGGAACAATGATTATCTACTCAATACATCAATTGACACAACAATGTCTTATCTGGAACATCCAACATCTATTTAATTAAATAGTGTAATCCCTATGTTGGAACATCCAGTTTCTATCATGCCATGATCATTTAGCACATATGAACCTGTCTGGAACTTCCAGAATCTACTCAAGTAAGCATAATAGTCCTAAACTAGAACATCCAGTCTCTAAATAAACGTGAAAATCCTATTCCGGACCATCCAGTTTCTAAATAAACAGAGTAGACATACATTACGCCAAAAACCACATAAGACACCTTTAAAGTAAAACACACAAACAAAAGACAAACAAAGAAAAACAAAACAAAACAAAACAACGAAAACAAAAATATAGGGTTGCCTCCATATAAGCGCTTCTTTCCGTTCATTAAGCGGATTGCCTTTCCTCCTTAGAAGGACTTTATGTTCGATTTTCTTGAACAATTCCCTGTAAAATTCAACTTTTGTCTGTTCACGTTGAATGATGTTTCACCCTCGTTCATTATTTCACAAGCTACCATGGTGAGACTTGTTTGATAATGAAGGAGTCTGTCCAATAGCTATAAAACATCCCGAAAACATTTTCAAATGTGAATATAATAACATTTTATCCTCAAGTTGAAATTTCTTTAAACTGTCTATCATGCCAAATCCTATTTTTCCATTTAAAGCTCATTGAATCTATCATATTCATCAAATTCATTCAATTTTAGGATTCTATCTAATGTACACAAAATGCTTTATAATTCAACAAGTGAGTGCGGGGTTGGTGTTGTGTTTTGAGTGAGTAAAATATAGTATCATATAAAGCAAATAATCTCACAAAACAGTGTTTCAAAATCAAACACAACTAAGGCATAGTACCTATCGCATGCGGATAGTAACACAGGAGTACCACGATTTTAAATTTATAAATATCGTATCCACGGGAACGTTGGTGATGGCTGGTTAGTTTCTATCAATTATGAAAATCTTTAAAGTTCAAGGAAATTAGTCCTAGGTGTCTATTCAATTCGGATATGTTTGTTTAAAGAATATTTAAAAGAAGAATGGAAAATTAATTGACTAAGATCTCTAATGAAGTACGTATGATTTATTAAGTTGAACAATGTTCGAATGTGTAGCTTGCAAGCGGATCTAAGGCAATTATGAATTCGAATTATCTTACTACCATACCCAAGTTATCTAGAATGATTACCTCAATATGGTGGTTGCAAGTAATCCTAAACCTTTTTAGATTAGTTATTAAGGCGTCAATTCAACAACATAAGCTTAAGATTTGCATTGATTCCAAACCCGAGATTATTAGGCTGCCTAACCTCAGTATGGTGGCCACAAGTTATTAGTCCTAATCTGGCAATCTGTTAAATCTCCTAGGGTGGGGACTAATTAACAAACCGTCGATTCAATTAACTATTGTAGTATCATGCATCAACCTAAGTTTCAAAGCATAAACTCAATACGAGAATTAAATCAAAAGCATAAGACAATAGGTATTATGACTCGAATTGAACACAATTAATGTATAAAAACACGATATAAAATCGAGTTATCAAATACTCCACACTTTGTCTTTTGCTTGTCCTCAAGGAAACTACTAAATACAGTTCTAGGAAACACAAATAACTCAACTAATCATGCTCATCAATTAGGCTCGAAAAGTGTTCACTGAATCTCAACAATTCAAACTTCTCAAATATATTTCTAAATTAGCAAGCTTATCAAAGAGTGAAATACTCGTAAACCTCATCAAATGTATCATGCATGGCTCGAGAAGAAATAATTCAAAATATTCATATTAACTCAACACATATCCAATCATAGATTCTCCAGGGGTGTAGTGTGTGTTCTAATCGACTCATCATCCAAACAATAGACTTCCCTTCAAACTAGTAGAAAGATAGTGTGTTGATCTTTTAGACGCGTCCATGTGACTAATTACAATTAACCATCTAGGGATCAAGTCACAATGCCACACTTATTACTCTCTCCTTTTTTTTTCTTTTTCTTTTCTATATACTCTCTTTGCATATATATATATATATATATATATATATACTCTCTTTTCTCAAACATATAAATATATTTTTTTTTTCAATCCATGGGTATAAGCGTTTACTTAACCATGTTAACTTTAACTAACCTTGTAGCAGGTCTCACTCTGGTGGCTCCTAGACCTCAAAGACCTTAGGGCACCAGGCATTCAATTCCTTTCAAGAGTGATTCCTAAGTACCAAAGAACACTTGCAAACTACCCTTACTAAAATAAATAATAGAAAAATAAACTAGTGGCATGCTTCTCAAACCCCTATCAAGTCACCATAACATCTATCACAACATCCAGGATGGTTTAACACTATTTAACCAAAAGTCCAAAAGTGATCCATCATCAAACAATTTTGCCAAAATAGATGTGCTCAAGATAATAGGGATTTCCCTACAATTAGACTAGCATCAAGTTTCTATGAATAAATCAAACTTAATCCTCAAGACTCTTACAATCAAACAAATAGTTTTTATCATAGGCGGAGTAACTCATACTTCAAAAGTTTATCGGATATCTCAAAAAGTTTAAAATTGCCATAAAATTCGAGAAAATTCAAAAAATTTTGCCCAAAAACCAGAAAATCTCACCCTACCCCACACTTAAAATGAACATTGTCCTCAATGTTGAAGGTAGGTGAAAAATGAGTACCCCACACTTAATCCGAAACATCTATTAACACAATAAAACAAAGCAGATACGATAGATGCCCAAGACTAAGTAATATCCAAAAATAGAAAACACCAACAAAGAAAACAAAGCCAAAAAAGAAAAAAAATGAAAAAGAAAACAAGAAAAACTAGGTATCTAGTGGTTGCAAGTGCTAAAATCGAAATGATGTGGCGGTGTGGTGGTTCGTATGGTGGAACCTCATCCTCAGCAGATATTCATATACCCTCAACTTGTATGTCTTTCCATAAGTTCCGGAGGGTAATGATGGTCACAGGTATAGTAGATGTGCTTTCCATATTGAAAGTTGCTGCTGCAATATCTATACCAAGAAATCTAGCAACTCTAATGATGTTAAGTCTCAAAACAAGTTCACGAGTGTTAGTAGCATATTCCTTAGCAGTTCAAAGCGAATATTCTAATCATGTCCACAGGAATACGTCTAAAAACATGTGATAAGTCATTTATATCTATGACATTAATTACATCTATATTCTCTTTTCTATTAATAGCATGCAAGCATGATATGCAAACAGTGAAATACAGAATGAGAAACAGAAGCTTTTGACCCTCTAAGACAAGTAGGATGATACACAGTAATATGGTCCCAAATAGATTTTAAGGACAATTCATACTTAAATCATGATCATATCCACCAAGCCTTAAATAAATAGAGTTTTCATGATGCTCAAAAAGTATAGAAGATTCACATACTAGTACCTCGTAAGTAGCACTTCCGCATTAAAAATGCGGATGTATAGTAAAGTATGCATATGTGCATCTAACTTGAGAATTGTAAGGGTCTCCCAATCAATTTCTTCTGCCATGACGTACTAATCCTCTCGGAAATGAGTTGTAGCGCTCGGAAGCTACGTTCCGATCTACTTGAAATGAATAAATCGAGATAGTGATCGGTGCAGGATGAACTCTCTTCATTATCATAGTTGCAAGGCAACAACTATATGTATACAGAGATAGAAAAAGAGAGTTGACTGAATTTAGAGATAAATAGGGGATAGAGTAATGAATAGCTATGAGTAGCAAAGTTTACACAGTTCCCCATGAACACGGTCGTGCAGTGCACATGCACAATCGAGTTTCAACAATTTTCGAAGCTAGTGTATTCCAACACAATTTACATGTAATGTAATTTCTATTGGAATAACCATTATCCACTCAATACATCAATAGACATAGCATCATCCTATTTGGAACATCCAACATCTAGCAAATAAAAGAAAATAATCCCTATGTTGGAGCATGACATGATCATTTAACACATATGAACCTGTCTGGAACTTCCAGAATCTACTCAAGTAAGCATAGTAATCCTAAACTAGAACATCCAGTCTCTAAATAAACATAAAAATCCTATTCTGGAGCATCCAGTTTCTAAATAAACAGAGTAGACATAAATTATGCCAAAAACCACATAAGACACCTTTAAAATAAAGCACACAAATAAAAGACAAACAAAGAAAAACAAAAACAAGAAAAAAAAACAAAACAAAACAAAACAACGAAAACAAGAACATAGGGTTGCCTCCCTATAAGCGCTTCTTTACTGTCATTAAGCTGGACTGCATTTCCTCCTTAGAAGGACTTTATGTTCGATTTTGTCGAACAATTCCTTGTAAAATTTCAACTTTTGTTTGTTCACTTTGAATGATGTTTCATCCTCATTCATCATTTCACAAGCTACCATGGTGAGACTTGTTTGATAATGAAGGAGTCTGTCCAATAGATTTAAAACATCCCGGAAACATTTTCAAATATGAATATAATAACATTTTATCCTCAAGTTGAAATTCCTTTAAACTGTCTATCATGCCAAATCCTATTTTTCCATTTAAAGTTCATTGAATTCATCAAATTAGTTCAATTATAAGATTATATCCAATGTACACAAAATTCTTTATAATTCAACAAGTGAGTGCAGGGTGATTAGTGTATATAATAGTGTTGGACAAGAACAAATATATCAAATGTATATACAACAGCTAGCCTAGTATATCATTTGGACATTTATAACATATCTTTGTCCTCTAACAACTTATACTACATAATTACTAACATCACATGTCAAATAGCAAATTTCAATCGGGGGATATCATAATGAGTGCAGTAGTAAACTAATTCCTTTAATAAGATTCATGCAAAAATGCCTTATCAAACACAAAAGGAAAAACTTTTCCAATTAAGCATATGCGTTGTTTTCATGCATCTTTATAACATAGATTCCAGATTTCACAAGCAATGCATGAATGTATACCAAACACAAGAAATCATCTATCAACTCTTGGTGTGTGTTTTGAGTGAGTAAAAATGAATATCAAATAAGGCAAATAGTCTCACAAAACCAGTGTCAAAAAATCAAACACAACTAAGGCAGAGTACCTATCGCATGTAGATAGTAACAAGGGAGTACCACGATTTTAAATTTATAAATATCGTATCCACGGGAACGTTGGTGACGATGGTTAGTTTCTATCAATTATGACAATCTTTAAGGTTCGGGGAATTAGTCCTATGTGTCCATTCAATTCAGATATGTTTGTTTAAAGAATATTTAAAACAAGAATGGAAAAACAATTGACTAAGATCTCTAATGAAGTATGTATGATTAACTAAGGTGAACAATGTTCGAAAGTTCGGTTTGCAAACGGATCTAAGGCAATTATGAATTTGAATCGTCTTACTACCATACCCGAGTTATCTAAAGTGATTACCTCAATAAGATTCGTTGCATGTAATCCTAAACCTTTATAGATTAATTATTAAGTCGTGAATTTAATAAGTTAATCTTAAGATTTGCATTGATTACTAACTCGAGATTATTAGGCTTCCTAACTTCATTATTGTCGATGCAAGTTATTAGACCTAACCCGGAAATTTGTAAATTCTCCTATGGTCGGGTCTCCTAAACAAACCGTCAATTTAATTAACTATTGTAGTATCATGCATCAACCTAAGTTTCATAGCATAAACTCAATACGAGAATCAAATCGAAAGCGTAAAACAATAAGCAATTCATAATGTATATTAAAAGCGTATCCTTTCCTGGAAATGTATAAATCATTAATTAATCAATCTAAATAAAGATAATCTTATCATAACATATAAAGGAAAATTAATACAAGAACGAAAAGAAAAGGAAAGAGAAAGTTGTTGTGTTGCTCTCACTGCTTCCACGGACTGGCTTAATCCTCTAGACCTCGCCGAGACTTGTACTCCGGATCCTTATCCCACTCTGAAGATCTTCAAAGATCATTCCCTCTCAACTAAACAATAGGGTATCCCTTATGGTCGAGGCTCAACCCTACACTCGAGAAGAAAGAAAAATGAAAATTGAAAACTCGACTAGAGCTTATCGCGAAATTCCTATTATCTAGAAACTCGTAAATGCTCCTGTTTTGAGTGATTCTGGTGTGGTTCAACAACTGGGGGAGTGCATCTATTTATAGGAATGAAATAGAGTTGAAAAGAGGTAAAATTTCCATGTAGGAGAATAAATTGAGCAAAAAATGCCTTGAACACTCCCGTGCTAGCTTGAACACGGCCAGCAACACGGGTAGGAACACACCCGTGTTGATCTTTTTTTTCCAAAAATTGCACTTTTACTCCCTGATTTCTTCCTTTCTTCAATTTTGGTCCCCGAGACTTCCGAAATCAAAAATAGAAAGAATTTGCGCAATTTCTATTCAATTAAATCCAATTAACTCGAATTGAACACAATTAATGTATAAAAACACGATATAAAATCGAGTTATCAACTCTCTTATCATGTTAAGATTAATATAACTATGACACCTATTCGGAAAACATTAGAACATGTATGAGAGCAAAGGCGAGGATTGATACCGGATTGTCAACAATTTATGTAAGCAAAAGCTCTTTTTATACCCCTTTTTTAGTGCATCCAAAATCAATTTGTTTTGTTCCTTATTTAGATTTGCAATTCTAATAAAGGAAGTTCTTACCTTCATCTTAGGAATCCATAGTAGAAATGGGTTGGCCAGCCCTCTCGGTTTCAATTCAAGTGGATCCTCGCACGATGAAGTCAAAAATTTCTTGTTTTTGATAATACCAAAGATAGATTAGGCATGATGTTTCAATAAGATAAGAAGAAGGCAAAGAAAAAGAGTTCGAAATAAATTAAGAAGGCATGATGTTTCATTTTTTTTTTTTTTTTTTATTTTTTTTTTTATTTTTTTTTTTTTTTATTTTTTTTTTATGGACCCTAGATAATCTCTAGAGTTTTTCCTAGTATGGTTTTAGAATGAATTTTCTAAAACTAGATGACCTTAATTATTTTATTCTAGATAATTTCTAAAATTAATAAATTAGGAAACCTTATACTTAGGAAAATGAGGCCTAATTTCTCTAATCAAATCATAAAGGATAGATACTCATGTACCAAATCATAAAGTTTCTAAAATTTTGATCAGGATTTTAAAAATGTTATGAATTTTAGCATCCCCGACAAGGCGCAAAAAATCTGGTGTATGTTTTGAGTGAGTAAAATATAGTATCATATAAAGAAAATAATCTCACAAAACAGTGTCACAAAATCAAACACAACTAAGGTAGAGTACCTATCGCATGCCGGATAGTAACACGGGAGTACCACAATTTTAAATTTATAAATATCGTATCCACGGGAACGTTGGTGGCCAGCGTTAGTTTCTATCAATTATGAAAATCTTTAAAGTTCAAGGAAATTAGTCCTAGGTGTCCATTCAATTAAGATATGTTTGTTTAAAGAATATTTAAAACAAGAATGGAAAAACAATTGACTAAGATCTCTAACGAAGTACGTATGATTAATTAAGTTGAACAATGTTCGAATGTGTAGCTTGCAAGCAGATCTAAGGCAATTATGAATTCGAATTGTCTTACTACCATACCCGAGTTATCTAGAATGATTATCTCAATATGGTGGTTGCAAGTAATTCTAAACCTTTTTAGATTAGTTATTATGGCGTCAATTCAAGAACATAATCTTAAGATTTGCATTGATTCCAAACCCGAGATTATTAGGCTACCTAACCTCGGTTTGGTGGCCACAAGTTATTAGTCCTAATCCGCCAATCTGTTAAATCTCCTATGATGGGGACTCATTAAAAAACCATCGATTCAATTAACTATTTTAGTATCATGCATCAACCTAAGTTTCATAGTACAAACTCAATACGAGAATTAAATCAAAAGCTTTAGACAATAGGTAATTCACAATGTATATTAAAAAGTATCCTTTAGGAAATATATAAATCATTAATCAATCAATCTAATAAAGAGTATCTTAGGACACAAAATCATAACATATAAAGGAAAAGTAACACAAGAACGAAAAGAAAAGAGAAAGTTGTCGTGTTGCTCTCATTGCTTCCACGGTGGCTTAATCCTCCGGACCTCGCCGAGACTTGTACTCCGGATCCATATCTATCTCTAAATATCTTCAACTATCATTCCCCTCAACTGAACTATAGGGTATCCCTTATGGTGGAGGTCAACCCTACACTCGA
This sequence comes from Cynanchum wilfordii, assembly GCA_025388415.1. NCBI lineage: Eukaryota > Viridiplantae > Streptophyta > Magnoliopsida > Gentianales > Apocynaceae > Cynanchum > Cynanchum wilfordii. Next base: position 9,795 of record JAHSUH010002583.1, read on the forward strand.
GAAGAAAGAAAAATGAAAACCGAAAATTCTACTGGAGCTTATTGCGAAATTTCTATTAGCTAGAAACTGGAAATGCTCCTGCGTTCGAGCGTCGGTGTGACTCAATAACTAAGGGAGTGCATCTATTTATAGGAGTGGATTAGAGTTGAAAAGAAGCGAAATTTCGATGTGGGACATTCAAACACCGAAAATGTAGGATCTTGACCGAAAGTTTCCGAAATTGCATTTTAGTCCCCGATTTATTCATTTCTTCAATTTTGGCCCCTGAAACTTCCGAAATCGAAAACAAAAGGAATTTGCGTAATTTTCATTCAATTAAGTCCAATGAACTCCATAATTAACTTGAATTGAACAAAATTAATGTATAAAAACAAGATATAAAATGGAGTTATCAAGGGTGATTAGTGTACATAATAGTGTTAGACAAGATCAAATATATCAAATGCATATACAACATCTAGAATAGTATATCATTTGGAAATTCATAGCATATCCTTGTCCTCAAACAACTCCTACTACATAATTACTAACATCACAAATCATATAGCCAATTTCAATCGGGGGGGTGTCAAAATGGGTGCGGTAGTGGAAAGAATTCCTTTAATAAGATTCATGCAAAAATGCCTTATCAAACACAAAAGGAATATCTTTTCCAGTTAAGCATATGAGTCGTTTTTATGCATCTTTAAAACATAGATTCTAGATTTCACAAACAATGCATGAACGTATATCAATCATAGGAAATCATCTAAAAACTCCTTTAAACTCTCTTATCATGTTAAGAGAATTATATAGCTAGAATAGCTATCTAGAAAACAATAGAAGATGTATATGAGCAAATGCTAGGATTGATACCTGGATTTCCAGGAATTGTAAGCAAAAGCTCTTTTGTACCTCTTTTAGTGCATCCAGAATCAATCTCTTTTTGTTCCTTATTTAGATTTGCAATTATAATCAAGGAAGTTCGTACCTTCATCTTAGGAATCCATAGCAAATGTGGTATGGCAAGCCCTTTCGGTTTCAATTCAGGTGGATCCTCGCACGATGAAGTCAAAAATTTTCAGTTTTTGATAATACCAAAGATAGATTAGGCATGATGTTTCAATAAGATAAGAAGTAGGCAAAGGAAAAAGATAGAGAAAATTAATCCTCTTTTTTTTTTTTTTTTTATCGACCCTAGATAATCTCTAGAGTTTTTCTTAGTATGGTTTTAGAATGAATTTTCTATAACTAGATGACCTTAATTATTTAATTCTACATAATTTCTAAAATTAACAATTTCGGAAACTGTATAGTTAGGAAAATGAGGTCTAATTCCAATAATCAAGTCATAAAGGATAGATACTACCGTTACCAAATCATAAAGTTTCTAAAATTTTGATCAGGAATTTTTAAAATATTATGAATTTTTGCATCCCCAACAACGATGCCAAAAATCTGGTGTATGTTTTTAGTGAGTAAAAATGAATATCAAATAAGGCAAATAATCTCACAAAACAGGTGTCACAAAATCAAACACAACTAAGGCAGAATACCTATCACATGTAGATAGTAACACGGGAGTACCACGATTTTAAATTTATAAATATCGTATCCACGAGAACGTTGGTGACGGCTGGTTAGTTTCTACCAATTATGACAATCTTTAAGGTTCGAGGAATTAGTCCTAGGTGCCCATTCAATTCAGGTTTGTTGTTTAAAAGAATAATTAAAACAAGAATGGAAAGATAATTAACTAAGATCTCTAATGAAGTATGTATGATTAATTAAGGTGAACAGTGTTCAAAAGTTCAATGATTACCTACCATACCCGAGTTATCTAAAGTGATTACCTCAATATGGTTGTCGCAAGTAATCCTAAACCTTTGTAGATTAGTTATTAAGTCGTGAATTTAATAAGTTAATCTTAAGGTTTGCATTGATTATGAACTTCGAGATTATTAGGCTGCCTAACTTCGATATGGTTGCCGCAAGTTATTAAACCTAATCTGGCAATTTGCCTAATCTCCTATGGTTGGGTCTCCTTAACAAACCGTCAATTTAATTAACTATTGTAGTATATGCATCAACTACCAATTTTACATCCACAATCAGACCATGAAGTATTGAATTGACTATATGAGTGAAAGATTGACAAAAATTAATTTAAATTTAAAATTTTTATAATTAAATATTAAAAATTTATTTTTAATATCATACTTAAAACTAAATTTATAAATAAAAAAATGGTTAAACTTTTCGTTTTTAGAAATAATGTGTCCCTAAATTTCTTTTACAGTTGTAGTTATGTTAGTTAGTTAGTTAGTTAGAGTCTCTTTTAAGGCTATATACTCCTGGAATCTCTTTTACTAAAGTTGAGTTCAATGTCTTGTTTTATTGTATATGAGCATTTCTTTTAGTTCTTTCGATTTTCTTTCAAGAATTTACACTTTGTAATTTCTTTCTTTTCTTTACAATGATATAAAAATAGAGAAAATTACAACACTAAGATTTAAATTGAAAAACTCTCCCAACTAGGAGAAAAACCATCGGGGCAACCAAGGCCAAAGAAAAAAAATCTAATATGTGAAAAATTGTTACAATCACACAATTTTTCTCCTCACAACTATAACCCTAAGACACCTATTAAGAATTACAAGGAAAATGTTTAACTCTCAATGGGAATTTTAACTAATTCCTAAAACTCTTTCCAATTGGGTGCACTTCACCTAAGGAGATACCACCTCTTTTATAAGAGAAGTCTCATTCTCCCTTTCCCTACTTATCCGATATGAGATTGGGAAAGGAGCAAACACTGGTAGTCTCCACCTTGCTACTTTAACCAATCCCATAGTTGCACTTCGCTTTGATGAAGATCTTTCATAGATTCTGCTATCATGCTCCAACATAAACGAGCATACTCACTCAAAATAAACAATTCCAAAAATTTTACTTTGGACCATGTCAAAATTATCCGAAGTACACACCATGCTTTCTCAATAAGGTTTCTCACAATGAAAGATACTTAAGTTACTTGTATGATCACTTTATTGATTGCAATTTATCATCCATGCTGACTTTGACTATGATGACAGTATGCTTAAATAATAGATATTATCCTGCCGACAAAATTATGTTGTGCATTCAATATCTGCTTAGAAAAATCTCATAATTGTTTGGAACATCCAACATCTACTCAAACAATTTATAGCACATAAGTCCTACCTGGAACCTCTAGATTCTACTCATAATATAAGCCCTAAATTGGAACATCCAGCTCTCTAAATAAAACAGGTAGTCATAGATTACGCTCAATTACCAAATAAGACTCTTATAAGAATGTAAATAATAACTTATTAGATATGTTTATTTGCAAAAAGAAAAGAATTCGAAAACAAAGCAACTAACTAACTAATTAAAACAAAGAAAAACTAAGAAACAAAAGGAAAAGAGAGAAACTAAGTGGGGTGAAGGAATCCGGCGGTGACAAATTGTCATCCTCATCCACGGACTTGGCATCGTAATACCGATGTGTCACCTTAGGCTTCACATTTGGTTCCAAGGATTTATTAATAATTCCTCATATTGCGTGCTTCCAACCTCTTAAGGTGAAGATCTTGTTGATATGCTATTTCCTCTTGTCGAGCAAACTGCACTTATCATAAATCTCTAGAACTTGTTTTGAGGAACATATGATGTATTCTCGTTCGACTCTTGCTGCTCTTCTTCTTTCTTAGGACTTGGGGTGCGATTTCAAGTACTATTCCAATATCCTGCGGAATACTAGAATCAACTAGTACTGTGAAATCACTCAACCTTGTCAAGTTCTCATCCTCAATTATCATTCTTGTAGATCCGGAAAGTCTTGTAATAAAAGGTCTGAAACCTAAAGGTTGTGTCATAGATTCCTTAACATGCCTGTTAATAATCCGAGCAAAAACCTTACCTAAATCAACAGGTTTTTCATGATATGTTAGGGAGAAGATAGCTATTTCCAAAGGACTAAGAATTCCCTTACTCTCCTTCTTTCCAGTAATTATGTATGGAAACATAGAGTGAAGATAGCATAAGCTTAGATGAATGTCTAAGCTCTTGGCCGTATCTACTTCATACTCCTTTTGAGTAGCTCTAATATTATTCCAATACATCTCTGTATTGTCCGAGAACTCTCTTGCTCCACTATGATATATATGTGATTTGACTTCTTCCCGAGTCCATATTCCTAAATGCATACCAAATTCCTTAGTACTCATATTGCAATCCATAAAACCAAAGAGAAAACTAATTATCTCTTTTTCATAGTTGTATG
>JAHSUH010002584.1:0-13927 GCA_025388415.1 Cynanchum wilfordii
CTTATATAATTTAATGATTTTGCAATATGCCTATATATAGGCAATAAGATTGTAAAGAAGACTCCTAACCCTAATTAAAGAAGACTCCTAATTCTAGTCAAATAAGACTTCTAATTCTAATCAAATATAAAGTCATTAATATTCTACTAAATCTCTTAACACATACAAATTTTTGTATTATTTTTCATTTTTTATTTAATTACTTTATATAATCATGGTATCAAAGAACAACATATGGCTCCCCATGGTGCTGATGATATGGTTAATAGGAAAAGGAAAAAATGCAAAGCTTAGCTTTGTTAATGCTGCATAAATAATATAATTTTATTCAAAACTTATCATCCATCTAAACAAAGCCCACCTTTTAACTAGAATCCTGAAAACCTACACCTAATATAATTATAAAACTAAACAATAACAAAATCATAAAACAAGTTAGAAACTGCAAGTCTTCTAGAAACCTAAAGCATATAGGAAATAAAATTGAATAATACTTGATAACTAAATTCTAATCTAGTAATTACTCAAATAATAATGACTGTCTAATGTCATCCTCCCCAAATAAGTAATAACAGAATAACAATAGTAGTGAGACATATGATAATACTATCTTTTATTGTTGACAACATACTATACATTCACATATATTCAGCTTGTTTAGAGTTTTCCTAAGTCATTACTTCCATTTTCTTTTTAAGCCAGTAACTTTTCCTCCGGGTATTTCTTGGAAAAGCCGTAAGGTAATATGATGACATTGTCAACATGCAACCATTAGTTGTGCCTGAATTCATCTAGAAAAGTTTAAAGATTGCATAACTTGATAGTTAGCTCATCCATCAATCTCCAACACTTAACTTATTCAATGAGTTATGCAATAATTTGCATATTCCTGGAGCCTTTATAGCTAAAGACTCTAGTTGGCCTAGAGTTTAAGTTTGGTCAAAGTTAATCAAACTCAACAATAGTTAACATCACGTGAGACAACTATATATTCTTACTATATAAATATTCACTAATACAACATCAAATTTTCAAAAAAAGAGGTAAACATTCGTATAAAAAATGATTTTATTTTCAATCTAAAATAAGTAAAATACTTTCTTTAAGAGTATACTATTGTTTAAGAATAGATTAAAGTAATAGAACAATAATACCTCAACATTAACTTTGAGAATAGATTTTAATCTAGGTGGCCTCAACCACATGAGCTCTTCATGCAACACCAGGTCTAGCATCATCTAGTTATTGAGTAGACTTGGACACAATTAATTTAGATAAATTTCAAATTTTGGTGGAGCTTGAATGTGGGTTGAAATTTTTAGTATTGAAGTTTCATTGTTGGATACTCATTTTTGCTACAGTAGGTCAACCATACACCCCCTTAATTTGATAAAACCTCATCCTTGTATGATATAATCCTCTGATCCTTACCAATTAGCATTTTAGTTTCATCAAATGAAGAGTGGATAATAAAGCAAACCTGTTTCTCGAGGAAATCTAGGGCATCTTGTTGTGTATATACATGTGCTTTTACACATTCCTGAGATGGATGAGACAGGAAGAGCATAATCAAAATACTAGAACACTTGTACCAATAAGCAATAAGATGCATAAATAGACACTGAATTATGAGATGAAAATGCTAAGTTAAAAGGTAAGAAACAGAGCATATGTATGGAACACAAAATATGAGATTCTAATTTATATGTTAAAGAGCTAGAGCTGAAGGACAGAATATTTCTTATGGCACGAGTAGAAATTTGTTAAACAAAAGAATATCATTACACCAGTACAATTGATTGTGAATCAGAGAAAGCATAGGAAATGTCAAGATATCAGGTATCCAAATGTGAATGACCAAAAATCTGTATCATGTGTTAAATTTCATACAAAAGGACAAAAATCTGTATCACTTACCATACCAATGGCTTTCATAACAACCATAATGGAACCTGGGCAAGGAAGTTTTAAGAGTAAAGAAATGGATAGCAATAATTAGAAACAGAAACTTAAGCATGCAAACTAACCTTGCTTTTAAAATGATTCAAATATAAGTAGATCTTATCTTTCTCCATTTTTATTATCGTCTTACTTTTGGTCATTGTTGTGCTACTTGTAACAGATGCTTGCACACGAGAAGAAAAACATCAATTATTCCATTTAGCCAATAGAACTGAATATAAGTGAAGAAACAGGAATTCTATTTCTTCATGCGTAACAAAGAAATTTCAAATAAATATGTAATTCATTAAGCTTAACCAACTTGAAAATGGAACACATGGATAGTTTTGGTATTGTGAGGAGAATATAATCCAACATTAATAGCCAAAATAGCTTATAGTTTTAGTAATAACAAATTCAAGCTCTTATTTTTATGCATTAAGCATAACACAATAAAATAAATTTCATAATATTAAAAAAAGAATAAAAAAAAGTACACCATGGGGAGAGGACATGTTTAATTAATGGGGAGAGTAGAAGACAAAGAAGCAAAGAAGCAAAGAAACAATAAAATAATCTTTTGAAAAAAATAAGATCCATGGGCTAGCTAGCCTTTCTTGTTAGTGTCAATAATTATTCTGTTTTTTTAGAGTTGTTCTTTAATTAATATCACCTGTTAAGAACAAAAAATCATGGTTAGCAATTTACAGCATGAATTGAACATGTAAGACCAAAAATTTAGACATAAACTTGTAATTGCAATCTAAGTGAGCACAATGTGGACAGACAGAAATGAGGACAACAATAAACAAATTTTGGACACACTCTGAATGTCAATTTCAATTTTATGTTGAAATAGTGAATACCTAGTCTCTATAAACCTCATATTAAATGAAATGTAACCATAGGAGGAAAGGAGTTTTACCTTCTCTGTTCCCTTGATATCAAAATGACCTCCAGGATCAAGTGGGCACTTACATGCATCAAGTAAAGGAAATAATAACTCTAACCCATATAAATATTGTCCACTATGTACAATATGCATAAATTTGGCAATGAAAATGGGAAAGGTACTTACCAAGCCTTTCCAATTCCTCTTAGCACACAACTGCTACTTCTTAACATGATTGACATTCTGCCAATCACAACATCTTTCTGCAAATCCAAATTTAATATTCCACTAGGATATTGTTTATCAACAAGAAAAAAGAAAATTTTAACATCCACTGACTTTCGATAGAACAGTTTGACTTTGACCACTGTACACTGTCAACAAATATCAAAGCTGCATAGCTGAAATGTACAGGAATTATAAGAAGAAAAAAATTAATCCAAAAAGAGAATTTAAATTATAGTACACTATATCCATCCTGCATTGGCAGTGTGAAATGATCATATGACTAAATGGGGATACGATAAAACATTTTGATTAACCCAATGATCCAAACCTACTTTAAATCGTCTTTTGCAAACCATATTTCATGGTTATAGCAATGAAAAACTCAATCAGATTCTGTAAGGATAAATTAAAGAAACTGATTACTGATTAATTAGTTACCTTTTGGTATTTTGATCTACATAGACATAATACAAAATCAAGATTTTTCACTCAAATTAAAATTAAATGTTATTGAACCAAAGAAACACACACATATATATATATATGAGTTCATGTGCTTTTAATAAAATACTAACATAATGTCTGAGAGCCGACACTTATGGGGACTGAGCTTTTCATTCACACCATCAATTATCAATTATCATGGATGGCTCACCAATCTGAACATCAGTGTATCTGCCATAACCAAAGTAAATTATATATAAGATCATGATGAAAATATATATATAAGTAAAATATTACAATTTACAATTTAAAATTTAAAAGTATAGAAGAATATAAATAGTAGCAGTTCACCTGAGGAAAAGAGTGGATCAACTTTTGATATGATCTCAGCATCAGCGAATACTATTTTCTTAATCTCTGTTCTCATAAAATAGTTAAAGGAATCTAAGTGTTGCTTCACCAGTCCTCTCACCTAAAATTCCAGGTAAGACATTAGAATAATAATACTTTTCAGGCACATATTATTTACTTAGAGACAGTTGTTTCAACAGTTCATCTGACAAGACAGGATGCATATAACTTCTCAAAACTGTAAATTTTCTTTTTGCTTATAATAATGCTGTCCACGTGAGCAAAATTACTGATTGAAAATGTAAATCTTCTCTGGTTGTCCCATTTCTCATTCCTTCAGCAGAGCTTTACATTTGTAGAACATACAAGAAACAACTGCCAAGAATCTATAGAGTTATACTTGTTAAACGAAAAATTGGAGTTCAAACTTAGAAGTCCAGTACTTTTTCCCCAAATTTTCCTCATGCACACAGTACCACAAGCATATCTAGTGTCCGCTTGGTAGACAAGTGGACAGCCTATTGGCCAAAGAAATAGTTACAAAATTGAAGAACATACTCATTATTTATTACTCCCTCCACATTTTGTCAGAATCTGTACTTTGCCCCCATAAGACATGGTCAAATTAATGTATTTTTTTATACTGAAACAAAATATCCTTTAGCTATTCTATTTTTTCTACAAAATTTAATTAATGTTATTAGTTATAAATGTCACTCCATTTTTCTATGATGACAAGTGAACACAAATATAGAAATAAATATCTAAAAAACATAGAAATATCAAAGAAGAAAGAAAGAGAAAGGAGAGTGAGAGAGAGATTGTACATAATTGTGCCAATGTTGTCTTGAAATGAATCAAGTAATCCAATGGATGCAATGTATGAAAGTTGACCAAAAACCCTTCCCAATTGCCTAGAGGAACACAAGAAAAAGGAGAGAGAGAGAGATTGTAGATAATTGTGCCAATGTTGTCTTGAATACAGAAATGAATCAAGTAATCCAATGGATGCATTGTATGAAAGTTGACTAAAAACCCTTCCCAATTGCCTAGAGGAACAAAGTATAATGATTAAAATGACCATAATTCTAAAGACGATCATACAAAAACGTGATCAAATCATGCAAAATTTCCAGTTCCAATACTCAAATGGTGAACTGAGAAAGAGAAAACAAGTGTGATAATTGAATCAACCAATTGCATAAAGGAAACAGAATTATTAAATCAGACGGGTAAAATACTAGATAGTCAGGAAAGGGGAAAAGATATGCAAAAGAATAAATAACTTCTCCAACGATTCATTAAATCTGTTCCAAACTCTTTTTCTCAGGTAAAATATCCCAAAGTACATTTTTATTGTAACCCTTTATTGCTTCTTAGGGTTTGATTAGCAACTGATTTGATAGTTTCTGTTGTTTAGAAAAATAAAAAATTAATCTGTAAAATCAAATTTTTGCCTTGGATTTTGATTATTTCCTGTGGGTAAATTGACTCATAGAGAGTTAACAAAATAGGAAGTCAAAGTTCTAAAATACCTTCAAGAATTCTGGAACCACCTGAAACTTATCAACAACAGATTTTATGGGAGCAGCAAGAAACCCCTTATGATCCCTAAGCTGAATGCATTATTACAACACAAAAGAAACAAGAAAATTAATACAAGAAAGAAAGAAAAGAATAGAATTCAAGAGAAAAAGAAACCAGAAAGAATTCAAGAAAAGAGAAACCAAAAAAAGAGAGAGAGAGAAAGCCAAAAGAAAACTTCAGTTTCCTTAGGCATCCTATGACCTTCATGTACACTTAATTAGAAGGTAAAAGTAAGCACATAGGCCAATTGATTTGCGATTTCTACTCAACCTAAAGGTTATTTCCTTCAACAGATAAAACTGTAGCAGTATTAGCACATTGCTTTCTCATCAGTGTCCTTCAAAAACCACATGATAAATTGAAAAGTTCTGCAAAATATTAATTAGCCATTATAATTGAAATTTTTGCCTCTTACTTGTTTATGTTAAAAATCAACAGCAGTTGATGGGTGGAATACATGACACGATCTCTTCCTTTGAAAATACTCCCAATATCTACTTGATAAGGAGTCAAACAATCAAAATATAATATTCTCTCGTTAGTAATAAGTTTTCACATAAAACACAGCAGATTCCAATGTCAAACTTTGAAATGAATCTTTTACAGAAGTTTGATGCCATCAGCAAAAAGTTTAGCTGTCAGAAGCAACTTGATCCCTTATTGATGATAGACAAGCACTCAAAGATAATGACAAAAAATATATATATAAAATCCCATGCCTTAAGCCTCGGGTTCTATAATTTCAACTGGAAAAGAAGGAAATATATGGCAACTTTAAAAGCAATATAGCAGTTAAAATTCAGTTAATCATGTTAAGGATGAAACTTGATATTTCACCTCTAGAAGCAGGCAGGTTGCATGCATACAAATAAATATCTCAGTTGATTTGAATTAGCAATTAATGAGGAAAAGTTCATACTCCACACACAAATATTCCACCTTAAAAAAGAGAAAATTTTATATCATTATAAAAGAAAAATCCATATTCAAGGAGTGAAAAGTGAAAGGAATAAACAGTGATGATGTTGCTTTCATAATGTTGATCACCCAAGAAAAATAAAACACAGCAACGATGAAGTATCTTCCATACTAATACAACAAGCATAAGATATCAGTCCAACAGCAGCAAGCTAGGGTACACCTCAATAACCCATAATTCCTAAATTGGAAGAGTTGTCGAAACATGAAACTGTAAATGGTGATCAAAAATTACATCTACAATACAATAACAAACACAAAAGCTAGATTTGGAATCATAAAGAGGCAGAAATTAGTATGTTTCTCTTTGTGGTGTATATATTGTGGTATTTGCAAAATTGAAAGCATAAGAGAATTATTTTTAGATGCTATTCGTCATAGTCTCACATACCAAAAGACAAATGAATAAGAAATTCAAATCATTTTGTATCAGTTATGAATTAATTTAGTAAAATACTTATTTATCCTTTGAGTTAATCTTACTTAAAAATAACATTTAGATAGACAAATTTCCTTTCTTGTTACGCTTTTGCTAAAGTATGACTACCTACCTTTCATTTCAAATCAGCTTAAGTTATCTGCAAAAGTCATTGACATCATCATTGCAAACTTCATACCATCCTTAATGATAAACATGCAACTTTTCAATCCTAAGCTTTCCTCTAAAATAAAACAATTAAATTCCTGGTTAAGGATACCAAAACAAGGACAAGATGAGTTAAAAGAGAATATCTATAGACAAACCTTTGGCTCTAACCTCGTAGAGAGCTTTCCTCTTACCATGAATATCACTGTTCAAAAAGGCAAAGGACAACAATCATTATTAAAGGAACAGTAGAAAGTGGACTAAGAAATCTGCATTGTGACACCAATGGAACAAAATGTGTAAAATTTTGAGGCAATTTTAAAAAACATACATCAATTCACCAAATACCAATTATTACTGGAAGTAGAGATGACATCATAATAGCCCTTTGATCTATGAAACCTCTACAAAAACAGTATAACAACAGAAGCAACAAACAAACATACTGAGTTATACATAATTTCATCTCCTGAAGATAACACACATAGCTCTAACTTAACAAGAAACATGCTGATTATATCTATTAGCTAATAAAACAAAAACAGTAGCTGGGTTCCAAACAAAGTCTACAACAAGACAAAAAAAGGATAAGATTCAAATGTTGCAGGCTCCTCCATAAGAATATCCATAAGGGGAAATAGTCTGCAGAAATGTATTCAGTTTGAAATGAAATACTGCAAAATGCTGCAAGAAGAAAATTTAATTGGAAAAACTCCTTTTAACTACTGACCTCTTCTTTGAAAGAAAGTCATTGCTAATAACTGGCCTATTACAATGGCCTCATTGATTAGATTAATAATTCTACACATGAGAAGGACTAAGTTGAAGATGTTGCAGAGGACTTACAAGGTTATTATATCAGATGTGTTTCTATTTGCATATATACTCTTGAAACCTTTGTTTTTATGTGCCCTTTGCTTGCCTTCTTGCATGAACTTTCATCACTTGATAAGACTTATCAGTTCCTGCAAGATTCTTTCTACCAAGTGCATAAGTGCTTTCTCGAAGAATCATAGTTCTCACAATTACTGCCAACATTTGTTGTGTTAGGTTTTGTTTTTTAGCACCTGACAATGGTTTAATCCTCCACCAAAGCTAGCCAAATTAAATGAAGGATTAATAACATCAACCATATATATACACCCTCCAAAAGCTCAATTAAAAGATCAAGAAAAAGTCTGATTTTGTTCCTTAAAATTACTATCATCATTATGATAAATTAATAGACGAAAGTTGCAAACAAGAAAATATGAAAGGAACTTTCCTTTGACAAAAAAAAAAAAAAAAAAAAAAAATGGTCATTGTAATGACTAAAATTGAAGGACTTATCTGTACTTTCAATTCAATGTGATCAACAAATAAAGAAAGTGTCAAAGGAATAACAAATGCATGTGCATATTATGGATGTTATGCAACAAGACAAAGAATATCTGGATCTTTAGATGGTGATATGTATAAAAGAACCAATTGTATATATATAAATTTGAACATGCGAATTAATCAGTAACATTTTCAGTATTCCAACCAAAAACAGATGAAGAAGAAGAAGTTATGACTATGATAAATAAACACACTGTGAAACATAAGCAAGATGAAAATTTATGTTAATGAATTACAGTAGAGATAGCCCATTAACAGATCAAGTAGTAGCTGAGTCATAAACAAATTTGGATCTTAGATGAAAAAAATATTTGAATCCAAGATTAATATAAAGGTTAGTATCATCGAAGAAACTAAGAAACCAAACTAACTTTTTCCACATACATTATTTTTTCCCTTTGGAGAAACTTGATTCTTTCATGAAGAATAAGGAGAGTGAGAATAAAATTCATTCCTGCATCCTTTTCATAATTACAAGAAAGAAGAAGAAATGATTCTAGCAGAATCTTTTTCTTAAAGAAAAAGGAGACAGAAAGTAAAAATCCTTTTACACCCGTTTAATAATCACTAGAAAAGAATATGTAAGCAAACACAAAAGAAACCCATATATTATGAAACATAACTGTGAAAAATAAGAGAAGAAGAATCATCACAGAAAGAATAAAAAAGAAGCTTGTAAATCAAATTAATTAAGAACAGAAAGCAAAAACTGTTACAATAATCTTGAAAACTTGATTGAATACCCCGGAAGCATCCTACGTGAAGAGAGAGAGAGAGAATAAAATTGAATAATGAATGAGTCTGATGAAATATAAATAGAGGATTTTCTCTCAATTTTTTTTCCTCATTAGGCAATAACTAAGGGCTATGAAGTGGACTTACTTCTATAACTGAACTCTTTTTGCTGATATACCAAATTGCTTTATTCTCTCATATTCAACATTTCGGTTAGCTTCTGGTTTTCTATGCATTGACACAGTTTTATTTCTCCACCGCAACACCAGTCTGAAATAAGATAAATTAAAGGGATTAATGTACCAACAAGGTGAATTCATGAGAAGATATTCAATAAAAGGAAAATGACTAAGTTCAACTACTACAATGGCCTCTTTGGTTACATTAATTCATACATAAGAAGGACTAAGTTTAAAACGTTGTAGAGGACATACAAGGATTATATCAGTTGTCTTGGTTTCTGGAATGAACCTTCATCACTTGATAGGGAGGGTTACCACCTTTTCCTCTTCTTCTTGAAGCAATAGTTTCAGTTCCTGCAAGATTCTTTCCACCAAGTCCAAACAGTGCTTACTCGAAGAATCATAGTTCTCAATAACCCATTTGAAACATGCCAATTATAGAAGGAAGGATTGATAACACCTATATATATATATATATATATATATACACTCTTCTAGAAGCTGAATATAAGATCACTTGTGTTTTGTTCCTTAGAAGTACTATCACTTAGACAAATTTAAAAAAAAAAAAATTACAAAAAAGGAACCCTTGGACAAGGTTAAAATCACTCTGTATTTTTTGTTCAATGTCATCAAAATATTTTTCCCACAAATAAGTGTCGAAGGACAAAACAAACACACACGCATATCAAGATTATTATACAACATAAGAAAGAATATCTAGAGATCTTTAGATGATGTTATAGAAACCAACTATAATATATAATTCGATTATGCTAATAAATAGTAACTCAAACTGGAAGGAGTTTGAACCAAAAAGATGTGAGAGACAATAGAATTAGGACTATGCTAAATATTTATACACACTATGAAATAGAGGGAAGACAAAAACAATTCCTTTAAAATGATTTACAGTGGATAGAGATACTTGCATGGATCATTAAGCAGCAGCAATGCAGAGTAAAAAATTAAACTAAAATAAAATACAGACAATGAAAAAGAGAAAGTGTCTCCAATATTAAAAAATTTGAATCCAACAAAAACATATATATTCGGATCCAATATCAAAACAAAAATTTGAATCAAATATCCAACAGATGATGAAGTGAGTGGACTAAGTTTAAGTTGTCTCGGGACTTACCAAACTTGTATCATATGCTTCTAGAATCTTGGATTTTATGTCTTCTTCCTTGGCTTCTTCTTGCATGACCTTCAAGTGGAGCTGCTTTCTAGTAGGGTCTATCAGCTTTCTTCTTCTTGCTTTCACATATCGTTCAACATTTCAGTTAGCTTCTGGTTTTCTCTGCAACTAACAGTTATATTCCTCCAACAAAACACCAACCTCAAATAGGACAAATTAAAGGAAGGATCAACAACAACACATCAACACATATAATATAGAAGCTAAATTAAAATATCAAGAAAATTTCTGGGTTTTGTTTTCTTCTGTATGGCTTTAACAAATTAAAAAAGTTACAATAAAAAGAAACCTTAGACAAGAGGTAAAACTTCATGAGAAGATATTAAATAAAGGAATCCTTAACTTTTCCTCTTCTTCTTGGAAGCAATAGTTTGAGTTCCTGCTGGATTCTTGATACCTAGTGTAGATGTGCTTACTCCAAAAATATTAATTCTCAATACATTACTGTAAACATTTGCTAATTTCACCACCAAAGCACGAGTCTGAAACAGGACGAATTAAAGGAAGGATTAATAACTCCAAAACCATATATATAATACTATACACTTTAGAAGCTCAGTCAAAAGATCAAGAAATTTTCTGGCTTTTGTTCCTTAAAATTACAATCCTCACTTTGAAAAATTAATAAAAGAAAGTTCAATTGAAGGAAAATCAATCACTTTGGTAATTACTACCAAGAAACCAGACTTATGTTTTTTCCCATAAATTTTTCTTCTAGAGAAACTGATTCTTGCACATTATATATGCCTATGTGTATCCTCAATTCTAAACATATTCTCTATGCTCTATGTTCTATATTTCTATGTCCTATGGCCCTATTAATAAGTTTAACTACTACAATGGCTTCATTGGTTAGATTAATAATTGTACACATTAGAAGGACTAAGTTTAAGATGTTGCAGAGGACTTACAAGGTTTATTATATCAGTTCTGATTCTGCTTGCATAAATACTCTTGAAACCATGGTTTTTATGTGCCCTTTGCTTCCCTTCTTGCATGAACTTTCATCACTTGATTGGACTTATCAGTTCCTGCAAGATTCTTTCTACCAAGTGCAGAAGTGCTTACTCGAAGAATCATGGTTCTCACAAACATATTACAACCAACATTTGTTGTGTTAGGGTTTGTTTTTCAGCACCCTGACAATGGTTTAATTCTTCCATCAAAGCACCGCTCTGAAACAAGCCAAATTAAATAAAGGATTAATAACACCAACCATATATATACACCCTCTAGAAGCTCAATCAAAAGATCAAGAAAATGTCTGGTTTTGTTCCTTAAAATTACTATCATCATTATGACAAATTTATTATGCAAACAAGAAAATATGAAAGGAACAATCCTTTGACAGAAAAAATAAAAAAAAAAGGGTCACTGTAATGACTAAATTTGAAGGACCTGACCTTGACCTTCCTGTTAACATACTTTCTGTTCAATGTCATCAACATATAAAGAAAGTGTCAAAGGAATAACAAATACATGTGCATATTATGGTTGTTATGCAACAAGATGAACAGTATCTGGATCTTTAGATGATGATATGAATAAAAAAACCAAATGTATGTACATAAATTTGAGCACGCTAATTAATCAGGAAATTTTTCACTATTCCAACCAAAAACAGATGAAGAAGAAGAAATTCGGACTATGATAAATAAACACTGTGAAACAGAAGCAAAATGAAAATTTCTGTTAATGAATTACAGTAGAGATAATGCATTAACAGGTTCAAGTAGTAGTTGTGTCATAAAAAAATTTGGATCTAAGATCGAAACAAGATTTGAATCCAAGATTAAATTAAAGATTAGTATCATCAAATAAACTAAGAAACCAAACTTACTTTTCCCAGATACATTTTTTTCCTTTGGAGAAACTTGAATCTTGCATGAAGAAAAGGGAGAGAGAATAAAATTCATTCCTGCCGCCATTTCATAATCACAAAAAAGAAGAAGAAATGAACGTATATGAAAATATATAGAGAAATCCATATGAAACAGAAATGAAAAAAGAAAAATCACAAAATGAATTAAAGAAGCCTGCAAATCAAGAATTTAAATAAACAATAAAGAAATTGAAAATTAAGAATCGAAAATTCCAGGGATTAAACAAAAAAAAAAAAATTAATGATGACAACTGTTCTAGTAATACTACCAAGAAACCACACTTACGTTTTTCTCATAAAATTTCCTTATGGAGAAACTGTTTCTTTTGCACAGTTTTTTTCATGAAGAAAAGGGAGAGAAAGAATAAAATTCCTGCATTCATTTTGTAATCACAAGAAAGAAGAAGTGATGAATGTGTAAGAAAAATATAGAGAAACCCATGCGAGAAAGAAACGCAAAAAAAGAAAATCACAAAAAGAATTAAAGAACCAACAAATCAAGAATTTAAAGAAAACAATAAAGAAAGTGAAATTAGAAACAGGGAATTCAGGAATTAAACAAAAATACAAATAATGACAAGTACAATTGAAGACAAATCAACCGCTCCGGTAATTACTACCAAGAAACCACACTTACGTTATTCCCATAATTTTTCCTTATGGAGAAACTGATTCTTGCAACTACACTTAAGTTATTCCCATAATTTTTCCTTATGGAGAAACTAATTCTTGCAGAGTCTTTTTCTTGAAGAAAAAGGAGAAAGAAAGTTAACAAATTTTTGCAATAATTTGTTTTAGTCCTTAACCCTGACAATTTCTAAATAAAAATGGATATATATATAATCAATCCTAACATAAAGAAAGAAAGGAAATATGCAGTGGAGAATCTTAGGGATGAAAAGAGGAGAATTATTTTAACATATCAAGAAAACATATAAATAATCAAAAGGGGTGAAAGATGATAATGATTGGTGGTATACACAGTTTTTCCCATAAATTTTCCATCTGGAGAAACTGATTCTTGCAGATTCTATATGCCTATGTGTATCCTCAACTCTAAACAGATTCTCTATGCACTATGTTCTATATATTCTATGTCCTATGTCCTATGGCCATATGTCTATTCCCTAACTCTATGCATGCATATGCTCTATACCTCTTTATGTCCTACGATATACTCTACAATCTCTCTCTTCTACTATCTCTATATAGAGCAAATTGTAGAAAACAAAGTTCCTTCCTTCTTCTTTTTGACAGGGTAGCTAGCAAGTAGAGCAAATGAGCATTTGGAGTAAGCTTTGGGAGAAAGGATTATTTATTATCTAATAATATAGAAAGGAGGAATTCAGATTTATTAACGTTGTTTCAAGACTTACTTCTATCACTAGACTCTTGCTTATATACGCGAAATGCTTTATTCTCAAAGCATCAAAGTTCTCACATATTCAATATTTCGGTTAGCTTTTACAGTTTTATTCCTCCACTAAAACACCAGCAAATAGAAAAAAAATTAAAGGGATTAATTCACGAACAAATATAT
>JAHSUH010002585.1:0-15174 GCA_025388415.1 Cynanchum wilfordii
GTGAAGGTGGATATGGAACTGTGTTCAAAGGAAAGCTTCGAAGTGGGTTTTTCGTAGCAGTTAAAATTCTTGGTAAATCAAAGGCTAGTGGTGAAGAATTCATCAGTGAAGTTGCTACCATTGGAAGAATTCACCATTGTAATGTTGTGAATCTTGTTGGGTTCTGCTTTGAAGGGTCAAAGCGTGCACTGATTTATGATTTCATGCCTAATGGATCTCTCGAGAAGTATATCTTTTCCCCTCATCAAAATAATAATAATGATGGAGAAATCAATAAATCCATGAGTTGGGAGAATATGTTCAAGATTTCTCTAGGAGTAGCTCAAGGGATTGATTATTTACATCGAGGTTGTGAAATGCAGATCCTGCATTTCGATATCAAGCCTCACAACATTCTTCTTGATGAGAATTTCAACCCGAAAATCTCTGATTTCGGATTAGCAAAACTATATCCTGCTAATGGAAGCATGGTTTCCCTGACGGCTGCAAGAGGGACAATGGGGTACATGGCACCAGAGTTGTTCTACAAGAACATAGGCAGAGTTTCATATAAGGCAGATGTGTATAGTTTTGGTATGCTGCTAATGGAGATGGCTGGAAAAAGGAAAAATTTGAACCCTTTTGTGGATCATTTGAGCCAGATTTACTTTCCATCTTGGGTTCATGATCAGTTCAGTCAAGGGAAAGAAATCGAGATGGGAGATGCAACTGATGATGAGAAAATTCTAGTGAAAAAGATGATCTTGGTTGCACTGTGGTGCATACAGATGAAACCTACTGATCGTCCTTCCATGAAGGATGTTGTGGAAATGCTCGAAGGAGATTTTCATCTCTTGCAAATCCCTCCTAAACCTTTTCTATCTCCAGAAGGAATGCAAGATGATGAGCAGATTCAACAAAACAACAACAATATCACAACAGAGCTTCCTCCACAAGATGATCATCAAAAAATTCAAGAAGTAGAGCTTCCTCTTCTGTCCACTAGTTAGAAGACTATGCATGTTCTTACTATATATTTATTTCTGTATATGAAATACTGTATATATTATGTGTGTTTCTGTTCATGATGGAAATAAAATAGCAAACATATCTTTGAAAAATAAAGCTGAAATGAACAGCTGAAATGAACAAAGTAGATGACTCTTGCAACATTCCCAAATCCTTTGTAATCATTAGGGTCTGGCGTACGAGCAAGAGAAGCATCAACTACGAATTTGAAACGCCGAAAAGTTAGATTGATTGAAGGCAAAATAGATACCAAAACTCACATCACCAATTAATCAATTAATTGACAATAACGAACAGAAAGGTCAAATTCTTATCGTGAAAATCCCAAGAGGAGGACCTAACATCTTACATCATCTACATTGAACAAAGCAAAAAAAAAAAAAAAGGTGATTGGAAAATTTTCTTCAGACATTCCTCCATAAACCTTTTTTTTTTTTCAGAAAGTTTTCAAATAATGGCCACAATTCATCAGATTCATAAGCACAAAGTGTGACAATCTGGCATCAGAAATTGAAGTGCAAAATAAAAATTCTAAACCAACAATAAATGATTAAAAAATGAAACGCAATCAAAAAAAAAAAATGAACCATCATTTTTACCAATCCCATATTAATACGAAATGGAGGAAGTGGACTAGTGGGTGGATGTGAAAAGACTAAAATACCCTTACTGGTTATTAAATTTACGTGGTGAGTACAAGAAATATCTTTTGTCGTTGTTTGCTTTTGATTTTTTTCCTTTGTAAAAGGTCGAAAGTACCCCTTGAAGTTTGATGGAATTACTGGGAAATTATATTGGAAGCTCTCTTTGGGTCCCATTTTCTTCTTTTCTTTTTTTTTTTTTTTTTGCCATAATAAATATAAAAAATAGAAAAAACGAAAAAAAAATTAGAATTACTCGGACTACTAACAAACATTTTAGAATAAGTAAAATAGATTTAAAATTGAAATGATTCGGGTTTCAAATCTTGACTTAGTATTAAAAATGTTAAATTATTTGGTCAATTGCCCCACTCAATGAGGTGCCTACAAATTAGCGAGTTAGAATTCAGCGCGTGGAATAGTTTGGAGGTGCGCCCCTCATTAATGGGGCACCCACCCGAGACACTCGCGCGAAAAAGAAAAAAAAAATTGAAATGATTTGGGACACAAGAAGTATATGAAAATATGATCAATATTAAAATTATTTTTACATATTACTATAATTGATAAAATCATTCAAAAATTATGCCTTCATATATTAAAAAAAGAGGAAAAAAAAAATCACGTATAATATAATGATTAAGATTATTAGATGGAAAAAAAAAATTTGAAGATGAATAATTAAGAAAAATAGACACAAAAAATAAAAAATAACACTCAAAAAATTCATTATTTTAAGCATGAATTAAACAATAATTGCTTTTTCGTGTGGAAAAAGCATGGTGAAATTAAAGTTTATATTCTCCGACCTCCTAATTCCATATATTAAATATATATATATATATAATATTTATGTTTTAGCATATAATTTACTCTTTTATTTTCTTTGAGCAATTTTTGGTAAATTACCAAATTAAATGTTGAAGTGAAATTAGGGAAATTTTATTCAAAATTTTGATGAAATTCCCTTAATTTTAGGGTTTCAATTTTTTACCAAAAGTTTGCACTAACATTACAAAAGCATAATGTAGTTGATAGTAATCTCACTTATAATTTAAGAGATCTTGAGTTTGAGAAAAAAATTGTGGGTAAAAATTTATTTTTCTTTTAAGTGAAAAAAAAATTAAAATATCCTTAAATTTTGTATTATTTTATGCAAAAATAATTAATAATGTAGAGTCATAGTGGTTATAAAATGTCAAAAAATGTTACATAAATAAGTTTTTACTTTATATTTTTTTAAAAAATTATAATATTTTTAACGTGATAAGAGAAATAAAAATAGAAATAATTAGTTATCTCATTTTATTTCTTATTCTTATTCATGTTCTTATTTGTTATTATTTTTTTTGACATAGAAGGCATCACACTCTATTAAAATTAAGAAAATTAATGTTTTTTTTTTTGAAAAACAAAATATCTTTTAACTTAAAAATATTAATAAATATCACATTAATTTGTTTTTAAATGTGATAAGTATAAAAATTAAATTTTTTCAAATGTCAAAAGATAAAAATAAAAATAAAAAAAAAATAAAGGTGTATGATTCCTAAATTTTACATGATTTTATAGAATTTGATAAGATGTATATGTATATTTTACAATAAATGCATCTCAAGAAAAAAAAAATAAAAAAAAAAAAAAATCATAATTTATAAAAAGAATAAAGTGTGATATATATATATATGTATGTAATATTCCTAAATTTTACATGATTTTGAGTAATGAATCAAGAAAGAGAATTTGATAAGACGTATTTGTCATGCCATTAGAAAAGTCTATTTTCTCTTTTCCATTTTCTTCCAATAAATGCTTCTCAAGAAAAAAGAAAAAAAAAAAAAATCATAATTTATGAAAATTCTTCTTAGAAAAGTCTTGAGTCAATGATGACTCACTCCATTTATAAAAAATCAATTTTTTTCTATGCTTTGATTTGGTCATATTTGATGGTGAAACACGTATGTTACATCTTTTGAAAAATCACAAATTTCTTCTTATCGTTCTTAATGATAAGGAAAGGGTGAGTCAACGACGACTCACTCTTCAATTTATGAAAAATTAAAATTTTTCTTTATTTCAAAATTAATGTTGACTTGGTCAATAGTGATACATATTTGTTTCTTTCGTTTTTATTGAATTATTATTATTTTTTTTCAAAATTAATATTGACTTGGAAAGTTTGTTTTCTTTAAAAAAATTTCATACATGTGTTTAATGATTAAGACAGAGATATGTATGATTCAAAGATGACTAACTCTTAAACCATAATACATAATTGTTTCATTCTTTTCTTTTTGTAGTTAACGATGATTCATAATTGTTTATATCTTTTTTATTTTTTATGTTGTTTGTTAAAAAAGAAATGTAAGTCACGTGTAAATCACAAGAATATATTATATCGATAAAAAGAATTGTGGGTAAAAATTGATGTCTTTTAAGCTAAAATAAAAATCTCAAATATCCTTAAATTTTGTATTATTTTATACAAAAATAATTAATAATGTAGAGTAATAGTGGTTATAAAATGTCAAAAAATGTTACATTAATTTTATAAGGTGATAAGTAAGTTTTTACTTTAATTTTTTTACAAAAATTATAATATTTTTAATGTGATAAAATAAATAAAAAATAGAAATAATTAATCATCTCCTTATATTTCTTATTCTTATTATTTTTGTGATATAGAAGACATTAGACCATATTAAAATTTAAGAAAATTAATGTCTTTTGACTAAAACAACTAAAATATCTTTCAACTAAAAATATTAATAAATATCACATCATTTTTTTTAATGTGATAAGTATAAAAAAAATCAAATTCTTTCAAAAAAAAAAAAAAAAAAGAAAAAAAGGATAAAGTGTGTGTATATATATATGTATGTATTTGTAAATTTTACATAATTTTGAATGATAAATCAAGAAAGAGAATTTGATAAGACGTTGATATTATATGTCATGCTATTAGAAAAGTCTATTTTCCCTTTTCCATTTTCTTACAATAAATGCTTCTCAAGAAAAAGGGTGGGAGAGGAGGGGACCAAAGAAAGAAAAAAAAAATCATAATTTATATGCTTCAAAATTCTTCTTAGGGACCCTTAATGACTAGAAAGGTCTTGAGTCAATGATGACTCACTCCATTTATGAAAAATCATTTTTTTTTTATTTGCTTTGATTTGGTCATATGTTCATCATATGAGAAATTGTAATGAATGTATACCTTTCAACTATACTTTAAAAATATCTTCATTATCTACCAAAAACTATTTGTCTTCTAGCATTAATAGTTTTCACATCATTTTAGAAATTATATATTGTAAAAGGTTTTTTTTTTTTTAAATATAAAAAAAATTATCTTTTTTTTGTACCCACTTGGGGAGCCCGGTGTCCCCACCTTTTCGTTGAGACTAATTCGGGCTCGGCCTGCGGAGCACTCGCAGAGTTCAACTCTTACTCGAGGGTTAGAGCCTGACCCAGAGTTTTTAACATGGCGCTAACCACCCCGGGGGGATTCGAAACCTCGACCATCCACCCTGGAGGAAGCATTAGAAGTCCGCTTACCAACTCCCCCAAGCTACCGGGTTAAAATTATCTTTAATTAACACAATACTTTCTATATTCAATTTAATATTATAATAATTTATTTTATGCACTTATAAAATTAACAAGTCAATGCACAAGAAATATCTATAACTTACAAAATTTTATAATGATTTTGTGAGAATAATTGGTAAGTTTGGTCCCAAACAAATTTACTTTTGGCAAGGTTAGTCCCAAAATATTTTTTTTAACTTTTAAAGTCCCAAACATTTTTTTTTAGAGAAACATAAGGTCCTTATTAACGGATTCTGTTAAAAAACTTAAAAATTTAATATTTTACAAGGGTAAAAACGTCACTATATAAAAAAAAAAAAAAAAAAAAAAAAAAAAAAAAAAAAGCCCCACGCTTCCCGAGGGGCGATGATGGAGGCCGCGGCTGCCGGATCAATGAAAGGAAAACCCCAATTATTAATTCTACCTTGGCAATGCCTATTGAGAAAAATTACCATGAATGCAGAGGAGGAATAGGAACACAAGTAGCAGATAGAGACCAATTTCAATGGTTGATTAAACCATGTATTCAGTCCTTTCAAAGTTGAAGGCTTTGGTTTTTTGGGTCTAGGGTGGTGGTGACTTTTCTCTTCTTTTGGGGCCGGATAAGCATCAGTTCAATATTGCAAATTTCTAGCCTTTATTTTCTTGATTTTGTGGTTTGATGGTGATTGGGTGTTTGGAAAGTTTTCAGTTTTTGTGTTGGGTCGGATGTTGTTGACTTTCAAAGTTGCTTAACAGGTCTTTGATTCAGTTGCTTGATGTCACAACAATATTCTTATTCCTCTTATGCATTCATGGTAATTCTTCTCAATAGGCATTGCCAAGGTAGAATTAATAATTGGGGTTTTCCTTTCATTGATCCGGCTGCCCCCCCTCCTCCATCATCGCCGCGAAGCCGCGGCCACCCGGTTTCTTTTTTTTTTCCCCCTTATATATTGATGATTTTACCCTTGTAAAGTGTTAAACTTTTAAATTTTTTAACAGAATACGTTAATAAGGACCTTATGTTTCTCTAAAAAAAATGTTTAGGACTTTAAAAGTTTTAAAAAATATTTTAGGACTGACCTTGCCAAAAGTAAATTTGTTTGAGACTAAACTTACCAATTATTCGATTTTGTGAGGTGAAGAAAAAATACTTTTGTATTTACATGTGAGACCTATCCGGTTCAAATGAGGAAAAATTTAGATGCGGATAGGATTTAAAAGTATCATCTATACTTGAAATATATCTAAAATGCCACATACTAAAATAAAGAGAAAATACTATCACAATTGTGAGTGTGTATGTAAAAATAATTGAGAAAAAATATAATTCTTGATATGTTTATATATTTTTATATATATATATATAAACCTTACCAATAAACAATAAATTCAACTATGAAGTCTTCTTAAATTCAACACATAAAGATTGTGTGTCTTCTTATTTATTTATATAATTGTACGTTGATTATTCAAATAAAATATAAGAAGCAAAAAAAACTAATAGAAAACTAGAAGACTTTGGGATAGTGACTCTTTTGTAGAAGACCTCGGACATACTTATTATTATTATTATTTTAATATTTTATTGCTCTAGAAAATGGTGTAATTTTTAATATTTAATTTTTATATATGAAAAAAAAAAAAAAAACTACTCTACAATTGTTGGAGAATATTTAAAATAACTTTAAAAATTATATAATATAATGAAAATTTTTATCAATCATAACATTATATTTTTTTATATTTGTTAATAGTCATATCATTTTGTGAACATGTATATATATATATTCCTAAATTTCATGTGATAAGATATTAATGGTGAAACTCATATGTCATCATATTGGAAAAATCAATATACGTACATATTAAATACTTCTCAATATAAAAAGAAAAAGAAAAAAAAAATCTAAATTTCTATGTTTCATTCTTTTCCTTTATATAAAAATTAAATTTTTCCCAAACCCCCTTTTCTTAAAATTTTTTTTTATTTGACTTACTCAACGATGATACATAATAATTTTCTTTCAAAATCACGAGAATATAACATATTGATGATTAGTTTAGTAGTGACTACAAAAGAAAAAACTTAAAATATCTTTTAGTGCGTACAAAAAGACTTTCGAATAATTAATAAAAAATAAGAGATAACATGTGAAAAACAAAGTGATAAAAAATAAAAAGACTTTGGGATAATGAGTTTTTTACATAAGATTTTTCACATACTTATAATTATTTACTATTTTATAATTTGAGAAAGTAATGCAATATTTAACTTTAGATAAAGAAAAAATAAATCACGACAACAATGAAAATTACATCAAAATAATTTATAAATAATACTCACAAATTAATTAATTATACTAAAATCAAACCTAATTAATAATTTCTTTAAATGCAAGCAATATATTAAGCGATGATTTAGGTACCAAAGCTTATAAAATATATACATATACAAAAATAAATTACTTATTTGAAATTTATAAATCGATTACGCGATATCAATATCCGATTCATGAATTTCTTCAGGAATAGATGTCATGAAAGCATTCTGCATGATTGATCTTGATGCAACACCAAAAGGATTTGGTGGCATTGGAGGCAAGTTTTCTCCTTCAAGCATTTGAATTGCAACTTTCATGGAAGGACGAGCAGCTGGACACCATTGAATGCACCAAAGTCCCACCATGGCTAGTTTCTTGAATATTGTCACACTTTCCTCATCATTAACAACTTCATCACCTTCTTCTTCTAATTCTTTGTTGTTATTGATTTGGATGTTAATCTCCTCTCCTTGTTCCAATTTTTTGTACATCCATTCCGGAAAGTACATTTGAGAACCTGTACCATCATAATCCTCTTGTTCTTCTTCTTCTCTTTCTCCAATTTCTCTTCTCTTAATTGTCTTTCTTCCTCCGACCATATCAACTAACAACATCCCAAAACTATAAACATCAGATTTGTAAGATACGTTTCCAAAGTTTCTAGAGAACACTTCGGGTGCGATATAGCCAATTGTACCACGAGCAGCAGTCATGGACACTGCACTTTGGTCCTTGGAACATAATTTTGCCAGTCCAAAGTCGAAACCTTAGGATTGAAGTTTTGATCGAGCAAGATATTTTGTGGCTTAATGTCGAAATGGAGGATTCTTTGGTTGCATCCCTGGTGGAGGTAATCAAGCCCTTTTGCTACCCCGATAGCAATGTCACGAAGCTTCACCCAATTACCTGTTGTAGAGTAATTAATTAACGAAGAACTTGATTAAATGAAAAAAATAAAAATTAATAATACTTTGATTGAAGTATTACAAGATACACGACTCTATTTTATGTTATATATATATATATTTTTAAAAAAAATTAATCAAAATCACTTTGAATGATTTAGTTTTTAAATTAAAAAAAAAAAATATTTATCCTACATAAAAATGCACATACTGTGTGAATTTTTCTTTGTACATGTGGTAATAATGCATATGACATGTGTGCTTTTAGTGTACACGTAGTAAAAATGCATGTTGATTATGCATTTTTTGTATACATATCTCATATGTAACATATGGTTAAGAAACAAAAAAAGGGGTTTAAAATTGTGACTATTCTGAGTCTTTTTAATAAAGAAAGACAAGTTAGATAATAACACTAATTTTATTCATTATATATCTTCTCACTTTACTCACACCTCACACAATACTTCTTCCTCTGTCTTGACATCACTCTCACACTCTTACCTTTTTTTCTCACCAAATTCTCTCTCTTTAAACTCTCAATTAAACTTTCTTTATATTACCATATTTTTTTTTTTAAAAAAAAAAAAAAAAAAGAGAGAGAGTTATTGGTTCATCACATACCGAGTTTGTTGATCAGTTTTCTTGAAGACAAGAGTCTTTCCAAGGAGCCATTTGGCAAGAACTCGTACAAGAGTGCTCCTCTGCATCCATCTGCACAATATCCAATCAATCGGACAACATTTACATGGTGAATTGTGCCGATTGTGCCCACCTCGTTCACAAATTCTTCGCCATTATTGTTGTTATTTCCTTTGAAATTGTGAAGGACCTTGACAGCAACAGGAATATTATTAATATTCCCATTTTTTTCACTGCAAAGATTTCCTTTGTACACTATTCCATAACCACCTTCACCTAATTTATCCTTAAAATTATCAGTAATTTTCTTAATATCAGCATAAGAGAATCTTGATGGTCTTAGAGCTCTATAATCATCCAAGAATTTCTCAATCTTTTTCTGGTCTTCTTTCTTTGTCCTTAATTTGAAAATTACATACAATACTAAAGATATCACTAACACAAGGACCAAAGTTCCTGCTACCACCACTGAAAAAAAAAAAAAAAAAAAATTAAAAAAAAAAAAAAAAAAAAAAAAGCAAACACAAATTTTTATAATCAACAAGTCCTAACACGATACATATGTAAACAATAATTAATTAACAAAAGGGATACAATAGAACAATAAGTAAGATTAAAATTTATCATTTTAATAGACTAGCATTAATTATATATATTTATATGTGTGTGTGTGAGAGAGAAAGAGGAGAAGACGTAGAAATCAACCAACAAAAAGCTCACCATAAGGAACCCATGCTCTTGATTTCCCTAAATAAAGGAATTCAATAAATCAATTATTAGTGTTTGGAGAAGCTGAATATATATATATATATATACACTATATAGTAGTAGTAACTTTGTACGTACCTTTTTCATGTTTTTTTCTAAAGCATTCAGTTTGGTTGTTACTCTTTTTCTTTAACCTACACTTTCCCTTATCTCTTTTATTTATTTCCGCATTTATTGTTGTTATATTTCGGTTGTAGTTTAATATTCAATATATTATTTGTCGGGTATTTTAGGTTGCGAATATAGACTGTGTAAGTAGGTTATTTTAGGAGACTGGGTTTTAAGTGGGACAGGTGTGTCCTCTCCCAGCCTTTCCCGGGAACTTGCTTAGAAAGGTAATTTGTCTAGGAGACTACTTTGTAGTCTTTCTCGGGAATTACTGAATCGGTGAAATTCGTTAGTTCAAGTTTAGAGGGAAATGGCCCAATTTCCCAACAAGTGGTATCAGAGCCGAAGGTTCGTCCTTGGTTTGTTTGCTTGTAATATTATTGAATATTATTTAAATTTGTCATGGCAATCGAGAGTACATCAAATATAATACCGAAGATGTCGACATCATCGTCCACATGGTCGAGGACTTCGATGTCAAGTTTGAAATTGGCGGTAGAAATATTTGGCCAGATCGGTCATTTCGGGATGTGGCAAGGGGAAGTTTTGGACTCCCTTTTTCAGCAAGGTCTCGATATTGCCATTGAAGAAGATAAACCGGAATATGTGGAAGATAAGGATTGGGGTATCATTAATCGTTTGGCTTGCGGAACAATTCGATCGTGCCTCGTCCAGAGAGAGTATCTATGTAAAAATTGAAATTTCAGCATACAAGTTGTGGAAGGCTTTGGAGGATAAATTTCTAAAAAGAGTGGTCAGAATAAGCTCCTTTTGAAGAAACGACTGTTCCGATTTGATTATCGATCAGGTACTACTATGAATGAACACATTACTAAATTTAATCGATTAGTTGCGAGACTTGTTAAATTTAGATGTAAAATTTGATGATGAAGATTTGGCTTTGATGTTATTATCATCTCTTCCCGATGAATTTGAACATTTGGAAACGAGGTTACTTCATGGGAAGGAGAATGTAACTTTAGATGTTGTATGTTCTGCTTTATATAGTCAAGAATTGAGAAAGCAGGATAAGTTGAAAACCAAAGCGGTTGCAACAGATGAAGCATTGGTGGCAAGGGGCCGTCAAAGCCAGTCAAAGGGGAGAAGAGGAAGATCTAAGTCGCAAGGAAGAATTGCCAAAGATGAGTGTGCTTTCTGTCATGAGAAAGGGCACTGGAAGAAAGACTGTCCAAAGTTGAAGATTAGAGGTAAGGCTCCGCAAGATGCAAATGTTGCAGATTGCAAAAGTGATGTGGAGTCCGATATTTCTCTAGTTGCATCACCTTCAACATCGCATCAAGACGGGTGAATTTTGGATTCTGGCTGCACCTACCATATGTCTCCTATCCGAGAGTGGTTCTTTGACTTTGAAGAACTCAATGGTGGAGTTGTTTACATGGGCAATGATAATACATGTAAAACAACTGGGATAGGTTCATCAAATTGAAGACGCATGATGGATCCACAAGAATTTTGAAGGAGGTTCGAGACGTTCGAATTTGAAGAAGAATCTCATCTCTTTGGGGACCTTAGAATCAAAAGGTCTAGTTGTGACGATACGAGATGGAATTCTTAAAGCTACATCGGGAGCACTTGTGATGTTGAAAGGTGTGAGAAAGAATAACTTGTATTACTATCAAGGTAGTACACAGTTGTTGGGGTAGCGAGGGCAGCAACAACTTCCAGGGAACACGAAGGATAGAGATGCAACACAACTATGGCATATGCGTTTGGGACATGCTTTGGTGAAAAATCCTTACAGATTCTTACAAAACAAGGATTGTTGAAAGGTACGAAGACTTGCAAATTAGAATTTTGTGAGCATTGTGTTCCGGGAAAACAGAAGCGAGTAAAGTTTGGCACTGCCATTCATAATACCAAGGGTATTTTGGATTATGTGCACTCAGACGTGTGGGGGCCCTGCCAAGACTCCATCTCTTGGAGGTAGACACTATTTTGTTACTTTTGTTGATGATTTTTCCGGAAGAGTGTGGGTGTTTACCATGAAAAGGAAAGATGAAGTGCTAGAGAATTTTCGGAAATGGAAAGCTCAAGTTGAAAACCAGGATGGGAAGAAAGATCAAAGTTCTCCGGGACCGACAATGGGGGGAGAATACAAGAGTGATCCTTTCCAAGAAGTATGCCAAGAATGTGGCATTGTTCGACACTTCACCCCTGTTCGAAAAACACCGCAGCAGAATGGAGTTTCGGAGCGTATGAACATGACACTTGTGGAGAAAGTTCGTTGTATGTTGTCTAATGCCGAGTTAGATAGAAAGTTTTGGGCTGAGGCTATCACATATGCTCAACATCTTGTTAATCGTTTGCCATCATCCGCAATCGGTGGAAAAACTCCATTAGAGGTATGGTCTGGGGGAACCTGCAATCGATTATGATTTTTTGCATATTTTTTGGTTCTACCGCATATTATCATGTGAATGAATCAAAATTGGATCCAAGAGCAAAGAAAGCTCTCTTTATGGGCTTTAATGCTGGAGTGAAGGGATACCGTTTGTGGTGTCTAGATGCAAAGAAGACAATTGTGAGTAGGGATGTTACCTTTGATGAATCTGCGATGTTGAATAAGGTAAATCCAGAAGCAGCTGATGATACTAAGGAGCAGGTGGAGTATACACCGAAGCAGGTGGAGTTTGACCAAGTAATTGTGAGCCCAACAATTTACGATGTTCCTGTCACGAGAAGAGGAGCAATATGAGGAGGAGGTTCTAACCCAAGAACCTCAACAACAACGAGAGCCAATTGCCATTAAAAGACCCAAACGACAAATCAAGAAACCGCCCGATTTGTGGACATGGTGGCTTATGCACTTCCAGTTGTTGATGATGTACCATCCACCTTTTGAAGCTACTCGAGTTTCGAAAATGAGAAATGGAAAGGTGCAATGGAAGAAGAGATGCAATCTCTTCGGAAGAACAAAACGTGGAAACGCGCGCAACCACGGAGGGAAAGAAGGCAATTGGATGCAAATGGGTATTTGCAAAGAAAGAAGGATTTCTGAAAAGAATGATGTACGTTACAAGGCAAGGTTGGTAGCTAAAGGCTACGCTCGGAAAGAGGGAGTTGATTATAATGAGGTATTTTCTCCAGTTGTTAAACATTCCTCTATTAGAATATTGTTGGCCTTGGTAGCACAGTTGAATTTGGAGCTAGCTCAACTTGATGTGAAGACCGCGTTCCTACACGGTGATTTGAAGGAGGAAATCTATATGACTCGCCAGGAAGGATTCAGAGTTCTTGGTAAAGTGAATTGGGTTTGTAAGTTGGACAAATCGTTATGCGGGTTGAAACAATCACCGAGGCAATGGTACAAACGATTTGACAAGTTTATGGTGGATCGGAGGTACACACGAAGCAAATACGATCACTTTGTGTGTATTTGCGCAGACTTCAAGATGGGTCCTACATCTACCTACTCTTGTACGTTGATGATATGCCGATTGCAGCAAAGAGCCAAGGTGAGATTGACAGACTGAAGGCTCAATTGAGTAGAGAGTTTGAGATGAAGGATTTGGGAGAAGCCAAGAAGATTCTCGGCATGGAGATACGCGAGAGATAGACAGAGTGGGATGCTTTATCCGACACAAAAGGAGTATTTGAAGAAGGTACTACACCGTTTTGGCATTAATGATGATTCAAAACCTGTAAGTACTCCACTCGCTCCTCAATTGAAGCTTTGTAGACAGTTATCTCCAAAGACAGATGAAGAACGAGCATACATGGCTAAAGTCCCGTATGCTAATGCAGTTGGAAGTTTAATGTATGCAATGGTGTGTACGAGACCCGATATTTCACAGGCCGTTAATGTTGTAAGCAGGTATATGCATGATCCAGGCAAGGGTCATTGGCAAGCTGTGAAATGGATTCTACGGTATATCCAAAATACTGTAGGTATTGGCTTGATATTTGAGAGGGATGAATCACTTGGTTTGAGCATCGTTGGATATTGTGATTCTGACTATGCAGGTGATTTGGATAAGCGACGATCAACAACTGGCTATTTGTTCACATTTGCTAAAGGTCCAGTTAGTTGGAAGTCTACCTTGCAGTCAACGGTGGCTTTGTCTACAACAGAGGCAGAGTATATGGCAATTACGAGAGGCTGTGAAGGAGGCAATTTGGCTTCATGGGTTGCTTGAAGACTTGGGAGTTGGTCGAAACACCTTGAGGTATATTCTCGAGTCATAGTGCTATTCATCTAGCAAAGAATCAAGTCTTTCATGCACGGACGAAGCATATTGATGTTCGCTATCACTTTGTGCGGGAGATTCTTGAAGAAGAGGAGATTGTTCTCCGGAAGATTCGGACCGAGGAGAATCCTGCAGATATGTTGACCAAGGTGGTTACAAGAGCCAAGTTTGAACATTGTTTAGACTTGGTAAATATCATGCACATTTGAGTTGGCGCCTGACAGCGCAAATTTGGAAGCACTACAAAAGCTTTTATTTATTTTGTTATTTGATTGAGAAGATTTTGTATTTTTTATTTGTATTTGGTGGGAAGACAGATTTTGTGCCAAGGTGGAGATTTGTTGACTTTTGGCCCAAAATTGGGCATCCCCACATCAGTAAAACAAAATAGTGAGGGAGGTGTTGGGGCTTATAAAAGGAGCCCCTCACCTCCTATTCCTATTATCCCAAAAAAATTTGGAGATCTTCTCTCTATAAATAAAAGGCAGCTATTTTGGTGGTGCTCGGAGATTAGGCACATTTCGCCAAACTCCGTTATCAAAATTCCGGGTGTGTTCTTTCCTTATCTCTTTTATTTATTTCCGCATTTATTGTTGTTATATTTCGGTTGTAGTTTAATATTCAATATATTATTTGTCGGGTATTTTAGGTTGCGAATATAGACTGTGTAAGTAGGTTCTGTTTAGGAGACTGGGTTTTAAGTGGGACCAGTGTGTCCTCTCCAACCTTTCCTAGGAACTTGCTTAGAAAGGTAATTCTGTCTAGGAGACTACTTTGTAGTCTTTCCTGGGAATTACTGAATCGGTGAAATTCGTTAGTTCAAGTTTAGAGGGAAATTGCCCGATTTCCCAACACGCATTGCCCCCCCCCCCCCGGGCAGCTAATGATGAGTGGAAAGTCTGTTAAAAAAATAGTAATACAATAGTAAAAATTTATAAATCAAAAGATAAATATACAAATTTTACATAAAAAGTCTATATAAAAAAACTAATTAAGA
>JAHSUH010002586.1:2500-11794 GCA_025388415.1 Cynanchum wilfordii
TGTTCGTAATAATT
Source organism: Cynanchum wilfordii (assembly GCA_025388415.1). NCBI lineage: Eukaryota > Viridiplantae > Streptophyta > Magnoliopsida > Gentianales > Apocynaceae > Cynanchum > Cynanchum wilfordii. Next base: position 2,515 of record JAHSUH010002586.1, read on the forward strand.
TGACTTTATTCGTTCTGTTTTTCTTTATGATCTTTTCGAATCTAAAGCTAAAAGCCAATATTCTAAAGACAAAAAAATTATATTGTTACGTTTCCACATCAAAGTAAAATAGAGTGCGCAGCTCTTTTCTCTTTCAATTAATGCCGATTGGTGTTCCAAAAGTACCTTTCCGATGTCCCGGAGAGGAAGATGCATCTTGGGTTGACCTATAGTGCGACTTGTCAGATATATTGGGCCATATGGGATTTCCCCATTCTCTCCCACAATCGAGATATCCTGTGTTTCGCCCAATAAAGATTCATTGAATCATCAAAAGTTTGGAGCGTGAAGTACAATTAGATCCATTTTTGGAGGATTCCTATTACTATTATCAATTAGAATTACTATTAGCATTAGCAATTAGAAAAATTTATGGTTGTCTTGATCGGACTAAAAAAAAACGGAAGTATCCAGGCTCCGTTTAGAAAAACCCAAGATTTTGAGTTCTATCAGAAATGATTCAAGCAAGTTGATCTTAAACTGTTAATGAACAAATAATGAACAAACTCGATAGAACTGTTAATGAACAAACTCGATAGAAGTGAATTGAAAAAGTAGAAAGTAATAACAAAAAGAAATGGTAATGCAGAAGTGCTTGTCCTATATGTGCAAATCAAAATTGGGCGAATCTTTACCCGGAGTACAGCATAAACCTAAAAAGATGAAAGACACCCACTCAGGAACAAGAGAATACCATCGCGATTAGGGTTGAATCTCGATGAAACAATACATCAATGAAAAGTTAATTCAATAAGTTTAGTGATTTTTGTTTTTTTTTTTTATTTATGTATAATTTCTAGTAAAAAGAAAGTAAAAAGCCGTCTTTATTGAAGAAGACAGACCCTTTCTTCGTTAGAAGTCAGAAAGAACCCCAAAAAGAAGAGGACTGGAATCCATATATTGATTTTTTTTGTTTTCAACAATTTTTTTGAACCGTATGCATCAAAAGACGCGTGTACGGTTCCTAAGGGCTACAATTGTACCCTAATCAACCGACTTTATCGACAAAGATTCCTTTTTTTAGCACAAGTAGTTGATAGCGAGATCTCAAATCAACTTATTGGTCTTATGGTATATCTCGCTATTGAGGATCCGACCAGGGATCAGTATTTGTTTATAAACTCTCCTGGGGGTTGGATACTACCTGGACTAGGGCTTTATGATGCTATGCAATTTGTACCACCAGATGTCCATACACTAGGCATAGGGTCAGTCGCTTCAATGGGATCTTTTATCTTGGCCGGAGGAGAAATTACCAAACGTATGGCATTCCCTCACGCTTGGCGCCAATGATTTAAGAAAAAAAAAGACTATGCCTTCGCCCTAGGAAATAGGAATATATATTAAGTAAAAATAGCATGGCACTTCGAATTCGATATGATAATGATAAAATTTTGCATTGTTTTTTCAAAACATTAGATTATGTATCGAGGGAGTAGTATGAGAGAAAGGGTATTTCCGATTTTCTCTTATTTATCGGGAGCCCAGCTCAGCGTCACAAACCTTTTTTGTTCACACCGAAGGGCTCTTAAAAATATTTCTATTATGTTATGCAGTTATGCAAGGAAAAAAAACAGGATTTTTTTCTTTGATTGGCTCAAAAAGAAACTTTGGGATTGCTGAATCACAAACAAAAAAAAATGAATATATTAATAATTAATTAATATTAATATAAGGCAACGGAGCCATCATAGTACTTTTTAAGTATTCCAAAAGGAAGGGTGGCCATTTGATAATTTAGACCACCAGGGTCTGGTATATTTTACCTTTCCCTTTCTTGGAGGGTAAGGGTCAATTTTATTGTAAAGCCGTATGCATATGCAATGCATCAAAGATGCCCGTACGGTTGTTCAATTCTATCCTTTTTCCTATTATATTAGTCTTTATCTTTCTTTTCTCTTCGCTTTATCATGCGAGATAGAAGAACTTTTTATTATGTTCTATCATCAGGGTAATGATGCATCAACCTGCTAGTTTGTTTTGTGATACACACACGGGAGACGTTACGCTGGAAACGGGACAAATGGTGTACCTGCGTGAAACCCTCGCAAGGGTTTATGCACAAAGAACCGGGGAAACCCTTCTGGGTTGTATGCAAAGACATAGAAAGAGATGCTTTTATGTCAGCAACAGAAGCAAAAGCTTATGGAATTGTTGATCTTATAGCATGTGATGATCTTGTAGCAGGTGATGATCTTGTAGCAGGTGATGATCTTGTAGCAAGTGAATGAAAATAAGCCGGAATACGTAATTTGAGATTTTATCTATGATTTTACTATTCTAATAACTGGAAGTAATTCAGAATTCTCCGGTTAGGATCAATCTAAACCAGCCCATTATGGATACAATTCAGCATGCCAACTATTAAACAACTTATTAGAAATACAAGACAGCCAATCAGAAATCGCACGAAAATCCCCCGCTCTTCGGGGATGCCCTCAACGTCGAGGAACATGTACTCGGGTGTATGTGCGACTCGTTTAGATCATACAATGAGCTGGTACAAAAGCAACAAAAAACTTTCCAGTATCGATGATCAGTACCTGGGAATAGTATAGAATGGAAGAAGGGACTCCATTCACTATAAAAAAAAAAGAATAATCAAAGCTATCACATTCCTACATTGTGGATAAATTTTATGGTTTCCGTTGGGGCAAATCTCAATTTAAGATGAGAAGCAATTCTCCATTGGTAGCAAATGGTTAGCCATTAAGCGGAGGAAATCTTTTTTTTAGTTACTTTCTTATTTACTTAATTTAAATTTAATTTTAACTTATTTATTTACTTATTTAAATTTTATTTAAATTTTAAATTTACTTATTTAATTTTATTTAATTTTAATACTTATTTAATTATTTAATTTAACTTAAAAAATTAACTTTTAACCTTTAAATAAATAAATTAAATAACAAATAATAAATTAAATAATAAATAAATAAAGAAAGGCATAAAGATTAAGCTCCTACTCTGGCAAGAACGGACTAAAAGGGTCAGCTACCCAGCTAACTTTCATAATTAAATACCGTTACTGTATAGGTAGATCTCATTGTGAAAGGCCTATTGCTGGATAATTCATGGGTAGAGCCAAAAGGGTGAACTATACAAGTTACCAATAACGTTCATTAAATGAAGTAAAGGCTCCGGTGTATAGAGAAGACCTCACCGTTTAGGAAGTCACCATAGAAACGAAGGAACCCGCTATTTCTTTATCCATTTTTTTCTATTTTTGACACCTATAACACAATATAATTTCTTATTTCGCATTGAAATGCCTAAAAAAAATAAAAAATAGCGGTCAGGAAGGTTATAGTAGCCAAAGCCCTTGGAATTTTTATTTTATACATTGGAAAAATCCGTTTTGTTCTTAATAGATTAGGAAAGGGAAAAGAATAACTGAAAGAAAAGAAAAAAATGAGTTATTCGGTGGAAGTTTCATCTATTCAATGACTAGAATTAGACGGGGATATATAGCTCGTAGACGTAGAGCAAAAATGCGTTTATTTGCATTAAGCTTTCGAGGGGCCCATTCAAGACTTACTCGAACTATTTCTCAACAGAAAATAAGGCTTTGTTTTCGGCTGATCGGGATCGGGGGTCAAAGAAATTTTCGTCGTTTGTGGATCACTCGGATAAACGCATTTTGTCTGGTAGAGCATATACGTCTAGTTGTCATTGAGATGAAACTTCCGCCGAATAGCTCTTTTTTTCTTTTCTTTCGTTATTCTTTTCCTTTCTATCTATTAGAACAAACGGATTTTTCAATGTATAAAATAAAATTCAAGGGCTTGCACATAACCTCCTGACCGCTTTTTTTTTTTTTTAGGCATTTCAATGCGAAATAGAGAATTATATTGTGTTATAGGTGTCAATAGAAAAAATGGATAAAGAGGCGGGTTCCTTCGTTTCTATGGTGACTTCCCAAACGGTGGGTCTTCTCTATACGCCGGGCCTTTACTTCATTTAATGAACGTTATTGGCGCCGTATAGTTCCCCTTTTCGGCTCTACCCGAATTATCCGGCAATAGGCCTTTCACATGGATCTACCTATACGGTAACGGTATTTAATTATGAAAGTTAGCTGGGTAGCTGACCCTTTTAGTCCGTTCTTGCCAGGTAGGGCTTAATCTTTATGCCTTTCTTTATTTATTTATTATTTAATTTATTATTTGTTATTTAATTTATTTATTTAAAGGTTAAAAGTTATTTTTTAAGTTAAATTAAATAATTAAATAAGTATTAAAATTAAATAAAATTAAATAAGTAAATTTAAAATTTAAATAAAATTTAAATAAGTAAATAATTAAGTTAAAATTAAATTTAAATTAAGTAAATAGAAAGTAACTAAAAAAAGATTTCCTCCGCTTAATGGCTAACCATTTGCTACCAATGGAGAATTGCTTCTCATCTTAAATTGGTTTGCCCCAACGGAAACCATAAAATTTATCCACAATGTAGGAATGTGATAGCTTTGATTATTCTTTTTTTATAGTGAATGGAGTCCCTTCTTCCATTCTATACTATTCCCAGGTACTGATCATCGATACTGGAAAGTTTTTGTTGCTTTTGTACCAGCTCATTGTATGATCTAAACGAGTCGCACATACACCCGAGTACATGTTCCTCGACGTTGAGGCATCCCCGAAGGCGGGATTTCGTGCGATTTCTGATTGGCTGTCTTGTATTTCTAATAAGTTGTTTAATAGTTGGCATGCTGAATTGTATCCATAATGGGCTGGTTTAGATTGATCCTAACCGGAGAATTCTGAATTACTTCCAGTTATTAGAATAGTAAAATCATAGATAAAATCTCAAATTACGTATTCCGGCTTATTTTCATTCACTTGCTACAAGATCATCACCTGCTACAAGATCATCACCTGCTACAAGATCATCACATGCTATAAGATCAACAATTCCATAAGCTTTTGCTTCTGTTGCTGACATAAAAGCATCTCTTTCTATGTCTTTGCATACAACCCAGAAGGGTTTCCCCGTTCTTTGTGCATAAACCCTTGCGAGGGTTTCACGCAGGTACACCATTTGTCCCGTTTCCAGCGTAACGTCTCCCGTGTGTGTATCACAAAACAAACTAGCAGGTTGATGCATCATTACCCTGATGATAGAACATAATAAAAAGTTCTTCTATCTCGCATGATAAAGCGGAGAAAAGAAAGATAAAGACTAATATAATAGGAAAAAGGATAGAATTGAACAACCGTACGGGCATCTTTGATGCATTGCATATGCATACGGCTCAATAAAATTGACCCTTACCCTCCAAGAAAGGGAAAGGTAAAATATACCAGACCCTGGTGGTCTAAATTATCAAATGGCCACCCTTCCTTTTGGAATACTTAAAAAGTACTATGATGGCTCCGTTGCCTTATATTAATATTAATTAATTATTAATATATTCATTTTTTTGTTTGTGATTCAGCAATCCCAAAGTTTCTTTTTGAGCCAATCAAAAAAAAATCCTTTTTTTTCCTTGCATAACTGCATAACATAATAGAAATATTTTTAAGAGCCCTTCGGTGTGAACAAAAAGGTTTGTGACGCTGAGCTGGGCTCCCGATAAATAAGAGAAAATCGGAAATACCCTTTCTCTCATACTACTCCCTCGATACATAATCTAATGTTTTGAAAAAACAATGCAAAATTTTATCATTATCATATCGAATTCGAAGTGCCATGCTATTTTTACTTAATATATATTCCTATTTCCTAGGGCGAAGGCATAGTCTTCTTTTTTCTCTTAAATCATTGGCGCCAAGCGTGAGGGAATGCCATACGTTTGGTAATTTCTCCTCCGGCCAAGATAAAAGATCCCATTGAAGCGACTGACCCTATGCCTAGTGTATGGACATCTGGTGGTACAAATTGCATAGCATCATAAAGCCCTAGTCCAGGTAGTATCCAACCCCCAGGAGAGTTTATAAACAAATACTGATCCCTGGTCGGATCCTCAATAGCGAGATATACCATAAGACCAATAAGTTGATTTGAGATCTCGCTATCAACTACTTGTGCTAAAAAAAGGAATCTTTGTCGATAAAGTCGGTTGATTAGGGTACAATTGTAGCCCTTAGGAACCGTACACGCGTCTTTTGATGCATACGGTTCAAAAAAATTGTTGAAAACAAAAAAATCAATATATGGATTCCAGTCCTCTTTCTTTTAGGTTCTTTCTGACTTCTAACGAAGAAAGGGTCTGTCTTCTTCAATAAAGACGGCTTTTTTACTTTCTTTTTACTAGAAATTATACACAAATAAAAAAATAACAAAAATCACTAAACTTATTGAATTAACTTTTCATTGATGTATTGTTTCATCGAGATTCAACCCTAATCGCGATGGTATTCTCTTGTTCCTGAGTGGGTGTCTTTCATCTTTTTAGGTTTATGCTGTACTCCGGAAAGATTCGCCCAATTTTGATTTGCACATATAGGACAAGCACTTCTGCATTACCATTTCTTTTTGTTATTACTTTCTACTTTTTCAATTCACTTCTATCGAGTTTGTTCATTAACAGTTCTATCGAGTTTGTTCATTATTTGTTCATTAACAGTTTAAGATCAACTTGCTTGAATCATTTCTGATAGAACTCAAAATCTTGGGTTTTTCTAAGAGGCCTATCTTCCCTTTTTTTTCAACACAACCATAAATTTTCCATCCCACACTCATCATTGAAACCCCGGAGCCGGATACTTCCGTTTTTTTTGTCCGATCAGGCAACCATAAATTTTCCCAATTGCCAATGCTAATAGTAATTCTAATTGATAATAGTAATAGGAATCCTCCAAAAATGGATCTAATTGTACTTCACGCTCCAAACTTTTGATGATTCAATGAATCTTTATTGGGCGAAACACAGGATATCTCGATTGTGGGAGAGAATGGGGAAATCCCATATGGCCCAATATATCTGACAAGTCGCACTATAGGTCAACCCAAGATGCATCTTCCTCTCCGGGACATCGGAAAGTACTTTTGGAACACCAATCGGCTAATTGAAAGAGAAAAGAGCTGCGCACTCTATTTTACTTTGATGTGGAAACGTAACAATATAATTTTTTTGTCTTTAGAATATTGGCTTTTAGCTTTAGATTCGAAAAGATCATAAAGAAAAACAGAACGAATAAAGTCAAATTATTACGAACAGGGCAATGAATAAATATGTACGCATTCTCTCATAGAAAATGGTATTAGTCCCGTTGCATATTGATACTTATCGATTATAGAATAAATCCGCCTCCCTCTGTTCCTACACGAAAAGAATTGTTCCATTATTTTATTACCAACAGAATAGAACAAATATTAACCCCTGTTCTGAAATAATTCACCGAACGGGGGGGTCCATAGGATAATAATACTAGAGTCTTTTCGAATGCAATAAAGTTACGTAGTGTTTATTTATCTTTGATAAAGGGAGTATTTCCATGGGTTTGCCTTGGTATCGTGTTCATACCGTTGTATTGAATGATCCCGGCCGGTTACTTTCTGTTCATATAATGCATACAGCTCTGGTTGCCGGTTGGGCCGGTTCGATGGCTCTGTATGAATTAGCAGTTTTTGATCCTTCTGACCCTGTTCTTGATCCAATGTGGAGACAGGGTATGTTCGTTATACCCTTCATGACTCGTTTAGGAATAACCAATTCATGGGGCAGTTGGAGTATCACAGGGGGCTGTAACAAACCGGGTGTATGGAGTTAAAAAGGTGTAGCTGGGGCACATATTGTATTTTTTTGGGTAATCTTTTTCTTTCTTGGCCAGTATCCTGGCATTTTTGGGGTTACAAGGGGGTGGTCAGGGATTTTTTTTTTTTTTTTTTTTTTTTTTTTTTTTTTTTTTTTTTTTTTTTTTTTTTTTTATTTAACTGATGAGGGAAACCTTCTTTGGATTTGCCTAAGATCTTTGGAATTCATTTATTTCTTTCAGGGGTGGCTTGCTTTGGTTTTGGTGCATTTCATGTAAACCGCGCTTGATGGTCCTGGAATATGGGTGTCCGATCCTTATGGACTAACAGGAAAAGTACAACCCGTAGATCCAGCATGGGGCGTGGAAGGTTTTGATCCTTTTGTTCCGGGAGGAATAGCCTCTCATCATATTGCAGCAGGGACGTTGGGGATATTAGCGGGTCTATTCCATCTTAGTGTCCGCCCCCCACAACGTCTATACAAGGGATTGCGTATGGGAAATATCGAAACCGTCCTTTCTAGTAGTATCGCTGCTGTCTTTTTTGCAGCTTTGTTGTTGGCCGGAACTATGTGGTATGGTTCAGCACTACTCCGATCGAATTATTTGGGCCCACTCGTTATCAATGGGATCAGGGCTACTTCCAGCAAGAAATATATCGAAGAGTTAGTGCTGGGCTAGCAGAAAATCAAAGTTTATCAGAAACCTGGTCTAAAATTCCTGAAAATTGGCTTTTTATGATTACATCGGAAATAATCCGGCGAAAGGGGATTATTCAGGGGCGGGTTCGATGGATAGCGGGGATGGAATACAGTTGGAGGAGTTTAGGGCACCCCGTCTTTAGAGAAAAAGAAGGAGTGAACTTTTTGTACGTCGTATGCCTACCTTTTTTGAAACATTCCCAGTCGTTTTGGTAGACGGCGACGGAATTGTTAGAGCGGATGTTCCTTTTCGAAGGGCAGAATCGAAGTATAGTGTTGAACAAGTAGGTGTAACTGTTGAGTTCTACGGCGGCGAACTCAACGGAGTGAGTTATAGTGATCCCGCTACTGTGAAAAATATGCTAGACGCGCTCAATTTGGGTGAAATTTTTGAATTAGATCGTGCTACTTTGAAATCCGATGGTGTTTTTCGTAGCAGTCCGAGGGTTGGTTTACTTTTGGACATGCTTCATTTGCTTTGCTCTTCTTCTTCGGACACATTTGGCATGGTGCTAGAACCTTGTTCAGAGATGTTTTTGCCGGGATTGACCCGGATTTGGATTCTCAAGTAGAATTTGGAACATTCCAAAGTTTGGGGATCCGACTACAAAGAAGACAGCAGTCTGATACAACACTGCTTTGTTATCTTTTTGTCTCTCTTCTCTTTTTTTTTTTTTAGAATTTGTCATAGGGGACCAGCGCGCAGATAAAGAAAAAAGCAAAAGTCATGAGTTCAGACCAAGATTTCTCTGGTCCCCCCATAAAAACCATAAAGAAAATAAAAATAAGTAAACAGGTATGGAAGCTATAATTGTAAACCGCGATCGAATCTATGGAAGCACT
>JAHSUH010002587.1:0-5000 GCA_025388415.1 Cynanchum wilfordii
ATATCTCCTATCAATCATCCAAGGTCCGGTCCATCAATAGGAAACTAATCACATTAACTTGGCACTAATCGTATATCCAAGGTCCGGCCTAACAATTAGTGTTAATCCGAAACCACAATCTCACATCAAGACTTGTGCTAAAGATAAAATTCAGATCTAAAGTCATCAATGAAATTGCAATTTGAATCAATAAAACCACAATCATTCAATCCAAGAACATCACAATATCTCAAGTAATTTGTAAAATAAAACCAACCAAATCTACCTATAAGAAATGTAGAAATGAGAATTCCTAAGGTTGGTTAACTATTTACAAAGAATGACAATGAATAATAGAAGAAAAGGGGAAAGTGAAACATAGACATTAAACCTTCTTCCTCTTCAACTCCTTCTCTTGATTCTTCTTTGCTTCTTCAACTTGGATCTTCAATTTGTGTAGCCCAAATACCCTAGAATATATTCAGTAAATTTCCTTACGGATCGAGGAAAACTCACCAAATTAACTCCAAGATACTCAATACTACAACAAGTAGAGAGTGATCTCTAAGAAAATTGGAAAATTAAAGTATAGATCTCTCTCTAAGTTCTACCAAACCTCTACAATTACATAGCTATTCAGCCTAATCAAACCTCTATGCAACCTTAATTAATGGTAAAAATCCCAATATTTATAGATAACCAAAACAGGGGTAAAATAGTCATTTTACACAAAAGTCTCTAAAATCTCGGAACAGAGCATCAACACGGGCTCAAGTGTTATACGCAACACGGGCTCGGTGACGGTTTTATAACCGAGCGCGTGTTGCTTCTGGCCGTGTTCATTCTTATGTGTGGACGTGTTCTTGGTCCGAGCACGTGTTCAATGGCTTGGCAGGGCGTGCTCAATGGCTTTGCAGGGCGTGTTCTTAGACCGAGCACGTGTTTATGGACTGGATTTGTATTTCTTTCCGGAAATTGCATATTTAGTCCCTAAACTTTGCTCTTTTGATCAATTAGCTTCACAAACTTCCCGAAAACAGAATTATCACAATTAAGTACATATTTGGCAAATTCATCTCAATTTACTCTATTAAACCTCAACAATTATGCACAATTACCCTTCAAAAACATTATCAAATTTAGCGTTATCACCGCACTTGAGCCAAAACTGAATCCTCGTGAGAGGTTCGCCGTCGCTACCCGAAGCAGGGAATCGACGCACCCTCGCACGCCAAGTACCACTCATGCACTGTAACGTATGACATATGCCGGGCAAACAAGCCACACCCCCGAAAGCCGCCGTTCCCGAAGGAATGGTAACCAATCTGGGAAACTTGCTAGCCCAACCGTGGGCCGAAGGAACGTGTGACGGATCCCGAGAAGCGTAAAAAAAAGAAGAAGCGAACGAGGAATCCATGCTGCGTCTCGTGCCAGAAACATGCCGGACTCTGCTGCTGGGCACGCAAGGGACCGTGCGTGTGGCTGGCACAAGACGCCCGTCGGGGACATAACATAATCAAAATGAACGGACCAACCAACGCGTTTAGAATTCCAACACACAAACAGAATAAAAAATGAGCGCGAAAGAGTCCGACGGTAATGCTGGGCACGCAAGGCACCGGCCGCCACACCATCGTCGGGCATCTCCATAGCACAGGACGATGTCCGTGGAGAGCTCTCACTATTTTATTCGGGGGAAAATCGAATTTTAAATGCTAACAAAAGAGAAATCGTGGCAAACAAGGAATGCCATGGCGCATCCCGTGCTAGAACCATGTCGAGACGGTGCTTGCGTGGCGCCTAAGGCGCGGAGCCGCCACATTGTCGGGCATGTTCATGGCACAAGACGTCCATGGCGAGCACTTCTGATTGGGAGACAATCGAGTTTAGACAGCCAACGAGAGAAGGAACTTGGCCGAACAAGGAAAGAATCGGAGCATCCTGTGCCAGAAACATGTCAAACGGGGTAGCCTGGCGCGCAAGGCACCGAGCGCTACATCGTCCGCCAAGAGAATGAGGACACACGTCCATGGACAGGAACGAAAGAAAGATCTTTTACATCCGACAAAAAACGAAGAAGATCGGAACAAGTCGGCAAAGGCGCCTCTCAGTACGAAGGACGTCCAAAGGTGTTGCTGGCCGCGCAAGCAGCCAAGCGCAACATCATCGGGTATTTCGATGGCACAAGTGAGGGAACTTATTAGCCGAAGAAGAAAGAATAGGAGCATCCTGTGCTAGAAACATGTCGGACGGGGCAGCCTGGCGCGCAAGGCACCGAGCACCACATCGTCCGGCAAGTGATTGGCACAAAACACGTCCATGGACAGCAAAGAAAGAAAGATTTTCTATATCGGACAAGTGATGGCACAACATGTCAATGGAGAGCATGAATCACTTTCGGAATCCAGGAATAATAGATCCTATCTTTCAAAGAATAGACAGAGTAGGTCGAAGGCATCCACGGTGAATACCGTTCCGAAAAATCGTGCCAAACTATGTTGCTGCGCTGCCACACTTTCACGGTTCGTGCTGCGTGGCCTAACGAGTCTTGCATGTGGCAGCTACAAGATGAGTTCGATAAAAACCGAGCCATTAAAAGAGGGACGGACCATCGCGCCTTTCTATCTCGACATTCGAAAACAGACCGGGCCGAACCTAGGCAGACACGGCGAGTCTTTCGCCCAAGTCACGCGCGACCGTGCGACGGCATGCACCGCATCATGTGCGACGTTCTCGGGTCATTTAAATGGGACATTAGATAGCACTTGTTACTAAGCGAATGCTCGCCTCGGACTGCCCTTGTAGAATTTTTTTTCTCACCATCCAAAATTTATCTTGGGCTGAAAATTTATAGGATTGTTTCCCGTGAAGTGTAGAATGCGTAGAATTTTTCTTCTGAATTTTTTGGGCTCAAATTTTTTTTTCACCCCCGAGATGGGTCGCGGTTCCGCAACTCTGCGCGACCGGGCCCCAATAAAGATCCTCGGTACTGCATGGATGCGCCTCCCATCCGCACACGAATCAGCACCATTCAATACGATTGGGCACATAAATAGGCATCACGGGACACATCCGAGCGCACGGATGGGCACCATGGCACCGGTCCACGCACATGGTGACATGTTTTCGCGTATAGGGGTGAGAACCATGGCACACATGGCAAAGCTCCGGGGCACACGTCTACCTACATCGGCGGGCATCAAAGCATACAGATGAGCACCACCCGGCACGATACCGCGCACACGGTCTAGCACCAAGGCACACGACGGCGCACATGGAAGGGCTCCATGTCACGCTTTGTCGCACAGAGACGAGCACCATTGCACACACGGAAGAGAACCATGGGACACGCCTGCGCAAATCGGGGGGCACCATCCCGCACATGGACGGGCGTCACAGCATTCGGAAGAGACCACCCCCGACACCGCCTTGCATGTGGCAGCTACAAGACGAGTCCGATAAAAAGCGAGCCTTTAAAAAAGGGACAGACCATCGCGCGTTTCTATCCCGACATTCGAAAACCGACCGGGCCAAACTTGGGCGAGCACGGCGAGTTTGTGTGTTTTATTTTAAAGGTGTCTTATGTGGTTTTTGGCGTAATTTATGTCTACTCTGTTTATTTAGAAACCGGTTGCTCCGGAATAGGATTTTCACGTTTATTTAAGAGACTGGATGTTCTAGTTTAGGACTACTATGCTTACTTGAGTAGATTCCGGAAGTTCCGGACAGGTTCATATGTGCTAAATAATCATGGCATGATAAAAACCGGATGTTTCAACATAGGAATTACACTATTTAATTAAATAGATGTTGGATGTTCCGGATAAGACATTGTTGTGTCAATTTATGTATTGAGTGGATAATGACTGTTCCAGTACAAATTTTACTGCATATAAATTATTTGGAACATATTAGATTCAAGAATGGTAGAATTCGATTGTGCATGTGCACTGCACGACCGTGTTCATGGGGAACTGTGCAAACTTTGCTACTCATAGCTATTCATTACTCTATCCCCTATTTATCTCTAAATTCACTCAACTCTCTTTCTCTACCTCTGATACATATAGTTGCTACCTTGCAGCTATGACACTGAAGAGAGTTCATCCTCCACCGATCGCTATCTCGATTTACTCATTTCGGATATTTCAAGTAGATCGGAATGCGGCTACCGAGCGCTGCAACTCATTTCCGAGAGGATTAGTACATCATGACAGAAGAATTGATTGGGAGACCCTTGCAATTCTTGAGTTGAATGCACATATGCATACTCTACCATACATCCGCATTTTTAATGCGAAAGAGCTACTTACGAGGTACTAGTATGTGACTCTTCTATACTTTTTGAGCATCATGAAAAGTCTATTTCTTTAAGGCTTGGTGGATATGATCATGATTTAAGTATGAAGAGAGTAGAATTGTCCTTAAAATCTATTTGGGACCATATTACTGTGTACCATCCTGCTTGTCTTAGAAGGTTAAAAGCTCGTTTCTCATTCTGTATTTCACTGTTTGCATGTCATGCTTGCATGCTATTAATAGAAAAGAGAATATATAGGTAATTAATGATAAAAACTTCGCCTATGATAAAAACTATTTGTTTGATTGTAAGAATCTTGAGGATCGAGTTTGATTTATTCATAGAAACTTGATGCTAGTCTAGTTGCTACTTAGGAATCACTCCTGAAGGGAATTGAATGCTTGGTGCCCTAAGGTCTTTGAGGTCCGGGAGCCACCGGAGTGAGACCTGCTATAAGGGTAGTTAAAGTAACATGGTTAAGTAAACGCTTATACCCACTTCATTGAAGAAAAAAAAAAGAAAAAAAATATATATATGTTTAAAAAAAAAAGTATATATATATAAAAAAAGAGAGAGTAATAAATGTGGCATTGTGACTTCATCCCTAAATGGTTAATTGTAATTCGCTGTTGTGACGTCCGAGTGATCAACATACTATCTTTCTACTAGTTTGAAGGGAAGTCTATTGTTTAGATGATGAGTCGATTAGAACACACACTAC
>JAHSUH010002587.1:10000-12258 GCA_025388415.1 Cynanchum wilfordii
TGTCATCCTCAATGCGCGGCCAATAGAAACGTCTATCCAACAACGATCTAGTCCTTTCTATGCCGGGATGACCAGCCCATAATGAGTCATGTGCTTCCTTAATTCTCCGCTAGGGACATACACTCGTCCACCTTTGGTATACAACATGCCATCATCGAGCCAATATCTTCTCACAATGCCATCATGCACTAAAGACATTAGTTTTTGATAAATAGGGTCGTTAGGAGCATACTCAAGTATTTTTGCCACGAAATCGACTCCACTATCGAAATCATAGCGAGGGTCATGCACAAGGCCCTCCTGCTCAATGCATCGGCCACCGGGTTGCTCTTCCCTGGCCTATGCACCCACTCAAAATCATATTCCGCTAAGAACTCTTGCCATCGAGCTTGCTTCGCGGACAACTTCTTCTGTGTCTTGAAGTAAGTATTTACCACATTGTCCGTCACCACTGTGAAGGACGAACCCAAGAGGTAGTGTCTCCAAATCGTAAGGTAATGAATCACAGCCGTCATCTCCTTCTCATGGACAGAATAACGCTGCTCACATTCCTTTAACTTGCGACTCTCAAATGCCAAAGGATGATTCCCTTGCATTAACACGCCATCAATTGCACGATCCGAGGCATCTGTGTGTACTTCAAAGGGCAACTCAAAGTCCGGGCATGTATAATACAGAGCGTCATCACCGCATCTTTGAGTTTCGGAATGCCTCCACACACTCCTTGCTCCATAGCCAATTCACACCCTTTTTCAATAGGTCGGTCGGAGGACTTGCCACACTTGCATATCCGCCAATGAATCGTCGATAATAGTTGGCCAATCCTAAAAACGATCTCAACTCCGCCACTGTTGTCGGGGCAGACCAGCTTTCGATTGCCTCCACCTTTCGAGGATCCATCTTCACCGACCCATGGCTAATAATATACCCAAGGGACTTTATTTCCTTTTTACGGAACTCACACTTTTCGCTCTTTACATAGAGCACATATCCCCTCAATTTGGCAAACACTAGTCTTAGATGCTGATGTGTTATTTGAGTTATATATAAATAATAAAAATAATATAAATAATCGGATAAATAATACTAAAAATAATAGGAATCTCTAAGATTAAAATAGGTTTGTCACTAATAAAATAACTCAATAAGGCAGAGAACCTATCAAAATAGTTTAGTAAATAAGGTGGTATTCGGATTTTAAATTTATAAAAATCATTTTTCCCTAAGACTTCTATTAAATTCTAGTGTGGAAAATATAATCAAACTAACTATGAATATGATTTGTGATTAAGGATCATTCAACAAGTAAATCAACCAATATCAAGAATGAAAAGATTGAATTCTAAATCCTAGAAAGCAAAGTAAATGAACAATGTAAGGAATAAGGAAAGTACAAAGGTTGGGAGGAATTCTTTGTAAAATATAGGTGAGATAAGAGGATACAAAATACCAAGTATAGGATAATCTTGGATCTAGTATCATAGCTCCACCAAAATCAAGTCTAAAGTAGAATCTCTTCCATACGGTTCGTGGCAAGAAATTCCTAGATTAAGAACACTTGAATATTGACAAGATCAAATCTCCCATCAATCATCCTGGTTCCGGTCCATCAATAGGAAATTAATCACATCAACTTGGCACTAATCGTATATCCTGGTTCCGGCCTAACAATTAATGTTAATCCGAAACCACAATCTCACATCAAGACTTGTGCTAAAGATAAAATTCAGATATAAAGTCATCAATGAAATTGCAATTTGAATTAATAAAACCACAATCATTCAATCCAAGAACATCACAATATCTCAAGTAATTTGTAAAATAAAACCAACCAAATCTACCTATAAGAAATGTAGAAATGAGAATTCCTAAGGTTGGTTAACTAATTACAAAGAATAATAAGGAATAATAGAAGAAAAGGGGAAAGTGAAACATAGACATTAAACATTCTTCCTCTTCAACTCCTTCTCTTGATTCTTCTTTGCTTCTTCAACTTGGATCTTCAATTTGTGTAGCCCAAATACCCTAGAATATATTCAGTAAATTTCCTTACGGATCGAGGCAAACTCACCAAATTAACCCCAAGATACTCAATACTACAACAAGTAGAGAGTGATCTCTAAGAAAATTGGAAAATTAAAGTATAGATCTCTCTCTAAGTTCTACCAAACCTTACAATGACTTAACAATTCAGCATAATCCAATCTTAATACCAGCCAATCTAAATAATGCTAATAATGCTAAAAATTCTAGTATTT
>JAHSUH010002589.1:0-62356 GCA_025388415.1 Cynanchum wilfordii
TCATCAACCCAAGTCTCACATCAGAAGATGATGCAAGAGTTGTCTAGAATATAAGTATTTCATTTACTACATTAGTATGAGGCTTTTTGGAAAGGTGTTAAAAAACAAATTGTGAGAGTCTAGGTTCAAAGCGGACAATATCATACTAATGTGGAAGTTAAGGTGAGCTGGCGAACCAATAAAGTGAAGGAACAGACCCAACAACAAACTTAAGGCACTTTCTTCACTTGGTTATCAAATCATCCACCACAAAGTTTATTTATGTTCAACACTCGTGTTTCTTGGCTTTCTTCACTTCGAGGAGAAGTATTGGGGATGGGGACAAAATATCTTGAATTGTAATGAAAAGAAATTCCATTCGGTATAGATCTACGAGGTGGTCTAAAAATCACTTTTGCGAATCTTGGAGTTCTTCGAGAATTACATGTGCAAGCTTGTCCATTCCTAGAAGTCATTAAAACAAAGTAGTCCCTCATGTTGCAGCGCTTACCAAAACTAACATCAACAGTTAGCGATTCATCCAAAGGAGTAGTGACTGTCTCTTCCATGCATATCATTTACTCAATGTGGGAGTCACCATCAACAAGTGGATTAATTTTTGGTTCAAGAAATTTTGTGAAGAACACAACCCCTCCTCCTTGGGAAGAAAAATGATCATGCATGTCCGAAATCTTTAGAAAATTCTCCTGACGTCACCTTGAAGCATAAAAAAATGGTTAACTAAAGAATAAGCATTATTCTCTTCCTAAGCAAAGGTAGTCCAAAATTCTTTAATAGAGAGGAAGTTTGCAAGCAGATCAAATAGGTGAGTGCATCATTTGGAGTCCAGATATCCTTACTAAGCACAAAAACTATACATTTACTGATGATGAAAAGGTTCGAGAAGCAAATCAAGAATACTTGTTAAGTGTTTGCTAGCAAATCAAGCCTTGAGTCTCCCTCCCTTACACAAAGACAATTTATTTCTCGTGAAACCCTATAGTTCTCATCGATTTTGTCTTCAATTCAACTCTTTGCAATATATTCCTAGTAATTTAAGTCTATATATCTTGAAATTTATTTAAAAGAAGGTTTGTCATACCATGTCAATGGTAACTTTTCCTTGTAGTACTCCTTATCAAATGAAAAAGAACTAGAATTTAGAGTAAAAGGAATAGTGGGGGGCCGAGTTCATGATAGCTACTGTCACGAAGTGTCTCTCTTGACAAGCATACCAAAATAAAAACTTAACTTTTTTCTCTAAGTGTCGGGCACACAACAATGACACTTGTGCGAAATTAAGGCAATATAACAAAAGATGAAATCTGTAACAAATAATGTTAACCCTTTTGATATTTATACCTAACCGATGATTTAACTTAATTTTTTTTTTAGTATAGGGATCAATTCCATAAAAAAATAAAAAAATTTTAGGGACCAATTTCACTAATCATATTTAAACTAGGGACTATTTTTGCTAATTTGCCTTGGTAAACTATAACATTGTGGAAGAACAAGAATAATATTAGAGAGAGAAAAATTAAGGTTTTTAGGATTTTTTTATTTAAAATTATAAAATTATCTCATATAAAAAATGAAAAGTAAATTTTTTTGAATAATGGACATAAATGCCTTTGCCCAAACTTGTGAAAGAAGAGCAGTTGACGGATTTATTTTTTGCTTAACGACAAAAATAGACGGAAGGGCAGTTTGTGGGACATTTTAGAAATAAGTTTCGGTAGGGTGACAAAAAAAATTTACGTTCTAAACTTGGATTCTCATATAGTTGAGGTGTTACTAAAATAATTTAACAAATAACATAAAATTTAAAAATTGAAAAACATGGTGAAAACGATCGATTTTGGCCAAAATTTGGCTAAATCACTGCCAAACGAAGCGTGTATTGCTCCCCGCACCCAAAAACCTTTTAGGTACCAAAATTCAGTCCAATCAGAGGTAAGGAGTTTTGAATAAACTGAAAATTTCAAATTTCGACCTCAAAGACAACCGAACGCGAATCAAAAGTATCAAACAATTAAAATAACTAATAAAAGCTTTCTTATTATGATTAAACAACTATTCGCTTCGCCAAAATCTTGGTACGTTAGAATTCACGGTTCTCGTTAAACTAGTCAAGATTGATCAAAAATCAAAACCAATGAGGAGTATAATGTTCACATGGTCATCTATCTAAGAAGCCTTAATCGTAAATCAATTTATAAGAAACCAACATTAATAAAAAAGGTTTTTTTTTTTTTTTTTTTTTTGCTTACATAATATGAAAATAATAAAATAATAAAAATAACATTTCCTCATTCTTAAAAATTTTATTCGATAATTATACATATTCCATGATTGAATATTAAATGAAATTCCTAATTAGCATTCATATCACTCACAACAACTCGTTAAAATTCGATTAAACAATAAAACGATGTAATACCCCGACCCAAATTAGGTAATATAACAAGTCTCTATTTAAATTATTAGTTATAAAATTAAAATTATCAACTAAATAAAGGGTGTGCTTTTATTATGGGTTAAAATGGAATATGCGAAGAATATGGATGACTGATTAATAAATAGTTAAAGGAAGTAACCTAAATAGATATTAACTAAGTGATATGGGTTATAGTTATTCTGATAGAGGTTAAGAGAGAGAGAGAGAGAGAGAGAGAGAGAGAGAGAGAGAGAGAGAGAGAGAGAGAGAGAGAGAGAGAGAGAGAGAGAGAGAGAGAGAGAGAGAGAGAGAGAGAGAGAGAGAGAGAGAGAGAGAGAGAGAGAGAGAGAGAGAGAGAGAGAGAGAGAGAGAGAGAGAGAGAGAGAGAGAGAGAGAGAGAGAGAGAGAGAGAGAGAGAGAGAGAGAGAGAGAGAGAGAGAGAGAGAGAGAGAGAGAGAGAGAGAGAGAGAGAGAGAGAGAGAGAGAGAGAGAGAGAGAGAGAGAGAGAGAGAGAGAGAGAGAGAGAGAGAGAGAGAGAGAGAGAGAGAGAGAGAGAGAGAGAGAGAGAGAGAGAGAGAGAGAGAGAGAGAGAGAGAGAGAGAGAGAGAGAGAGAGAGAGAGAGAGAGAGAGAGAGAGAGAGAGAGAGAGAGAGAGAGAGAGAGAGAGAGAGAGAGAGAGAGAGAGAGAGAGAGAGAGAGAGAGAGAGAGAGAGAGAGAGAGAGAGAGAGAGAGAGAGAGAGAGAGAGAGAGAGAGAGAGAGAGAGAGAGAGAGAGAGAGAGAGAGAGAGAGAGAGAGAGAGAGAGAGAGAGAGAGAGAGAGAGAGAGAGAGAGAGAGAGAGAGAGAGAGAGAGAGAGAGAGAGAGAGAGAGAGAGAGAGAGAGAGAGAGAGAGAGAGAGAGAGAGAGAGAGAGAGAGAGAGAGAGAGAGAGAGAGAGAGAGAGAGAGAGAGAGAGAGAGAGAGAGAGAGAGAGAGAGAGAGAAGAGAGAGAGAGAAAACAAATATGGCGGCTGATGAGAATTGACACAAAGTGTGTTAGGATTAAGAATTTTAGATGATTATTAGCAATTACGTTGGAGACAAATGCAAAAGGTGCATTGTAGAATTATCAATTTTTTATATTATCTAAATAGCTAACATATAGATTTGAATTATAATGATTAATTAGGGTTTATCTATAGGATTTGAATGTGGAGAAAAGATAGGGATCAAATACATGAATGGAAATACAACTAGCTACTCTTTTGCGAAGTCAAGAAATCAAAGTAAGTGGAGACGATTCCTTTCCCGGCTTTCTAATAAGTATAAGTATATGGATAAAGATACATTTTTATATATGATTATTTTTATATATGATTAGGAAAAAGGAATATTCTTTTTTTTTTTTTTTTATAAATTGATTTTGATAACTAAGTTTGAATATATATATATATAATATAATACGATTTATAAGTTTGAACTTTTCTGATATTCGTATATTTCCCTTCAAATTTGGAATTTCATAATATATATATATACTGATTGATCATTTTGTTGTTATACGGAAATTATTGTTCATACTGGACTTTAGGAATTCTATGGATAATCTAATTATATATAATTTAATTGATTTTAGGAATTTTAATTTTCAAGAGTATGCAAGGGATAATTATATCATTTTTATAACTATTTAATAACGATTTTGATTAAAGTCTAAAGTTATTCAAAATGATTTAGAATGTTATCTTTTTCTTATAGATAAATATATTTTGATTTTACAAGAAATAAAAGAATGTTTTGATATATATATATATATATATATATTGATTATATTGGAAGTAAAAGAATATGTTGATTTATATGTATACATATTCTGATTTTACTAAAAGTAAAAGAATTAATGATTTTCCTTATCTAAAGTTATTTTATATATATTCATATATGTTTTGAATTATATATAATTAAAGTATTTTAATTATTATTTAAAGGATTTAAAACTATGATGAATTTGAGATATTTTGATAAGTTAGTATAATATTTTTAACATTATATTTGTTACAAGAGTATTTTAAAGCTTCTGAATATTGATAAAGTGATTTGAGATTATTTTTCTTCCTGTTTTAAAATATTTTAATATGTTAAATATTATTTTTGATACTATAAGTGTTTTAGAAATCGTATTATGAATTGAAGTCTAATAATACATTATTAATACTATTAAATGTATTTTGAACTAAAATTTTATTATAGATGTTTGAAGCATTTTTATAAGTCAAGTAGATATTAGTTGAAAAATAAGTTATAAATTTAATTTGTTTTTTCTGCATAATTGATGAGATAATAATTGATATTTAGAAATAAATGTTTTGAATTACAAAAGACAAATATTTTGATATTTGGGACATTTGATATTGCGGAAGAATTGAATGAAAGTGAATGATTAAATGTAATGGTCACTGCTAGGACTTAGTTAATGTATTACGCTGTGGGGGAACATGTTCCACATCAAATGAAATGATTTCATTGGCATGGACAAAAGCCACCCAAATGTAAAAGTAATGGCCCTCTCCTTACGGGTATAAAGTTAGGAACCGAATTTAGTAAATGACTCACCAGCTTTTGCACTTGATTATATCCCAGCGTGTCAAATGTAATGAATTGAATGAACTGAATCAAATTTGAGTCCCGAAGTAATTGAATATGTTACTTTGAAGTAATTGGACATCGGAATGAATTTTATGATTTTACAAATGTTATTTGTTGTTTTTTTTTTTTAAAGAACAAGTTCTTTGTATTTTATTTTATATAAAATATGAATTTTTAATTTGATACGAAATATAGAAAATTGATTTTAACTGTGGTTACAAAATGTACGTACATTGAATGATTGGATTATTTTTCTAGTATTTAATATTTGAATTTATTTTTTGAAAATTCTATTGGATGATTGGATTATTTTCAAATGTATATGAAATGATTGAGAATGATGTTCTAAATTATAAAGTTATTAATTATTTTTAAGTGATATTCAAATGGAAAAGGAAAGTTTCTGTCTATTGAGTGTTGTATTCATACCTTCCTGTTTTATCTTTTACAAATGATCTATCAATGAGCATGACTATTAGTTTAGGGAGAATGATCCGTAGGTGATAAGTCTCCGATTGACGAAGTTAGTGGATACGACATTCTTTTAAGTTATTATACTCATGTACTAGAATGTTTTAAATTCCTATAATTTATTGGATAAGTGTTGAATGGTTGGATATTAGTAGATGACCATGTTTATTTTATAGATACTTTTATTACTATAAAGAAGAATAGAATTTCATATCTTTTTGTTGAAGATGTACAAGGCTTTGCATACTTAAAATTTTTGAGGATGTAGTTGTGTTGTGTCTTGAATTTAGGATTTTAGTCCATGGACTAGGTCCATATTCGGGGCATGACAAATGATATCTTGGACAATCGTCCAATTAATCAATAATATCAAGGCAATTCATGAACCCACAAAACTATATAAACAATAAAATACACAAGTCAATTCAATCAATAATCACCAAAATATATAAGTTTAATTTCAGTAACATTCAATCAATTGACTAAACATTAAATCTTAAGAATAATGAAATCAAAATTAGAAATAAGCATAAAACATGAAATTAATAACAATCACAAACTCTAAATTTGTCGTGGAATGATCTCTTCTTGGATTGAATTAGGATTTAAGCCGCCATCTTCTCTCTCATCTCTCTATTTTCTCTCTAGCCCATAAGAAACCCAAAAAATTCTAATGAAAATCATTAGTTCAAGACTAAACCCAATTTTCTTTTTACATTGTTTTTCTCCACTTTGAGTATGGACCTTATTAAATAAACCATACTTATGGGCTGAATCCCTTTTCTTGAACTTTAAAACTTGGACTAAAAACGTTGTGTTTCACTTGGGCTCATGTTTGGCCAAATCTTCGTTGCAAATTAGGCCTAAATAATTAAAAGTCCATCAATTTAATATTTATATCACTAAAATATAAAAAAAATTAAATTTATTGTAATTAATATATGAATTTTCAATTTAAGAAGGGGATAATTATATTCATAACATATAATATAATTAAAAAAAATTCTCTCTCTACCAACGGGGTAGACAACTCTCCGCAATTGGCGGAGTTTCTCTCCCAGAATTTCCGGGGCTTGCTCGGTGTTCCGCCATGGCTGCTGTCCCTGCTGCTCCCTGCTGCTGCTGCTGCCGCTGCTGCCGCCGATGATGATGATGATGCAGATGATGATGATGATGATGATGCAGATGATGTTGATGATGATGCCGATGGTGTTGATGATGATGCAGATGGTTCGCGCTCTTCTGCTTTCCTTTGTGTACTATTTTGTGTTCTCGGTCTTGTTGTCGTCGCTCATTGCTCCCGGCTCCGCCGGATTTCTGCGATTGTTGTATCTCCTCCAGCTGCTTCCGGACTCTGCGTGTTTGGTCTCTGGTGCCATCTCTTCTCTGCGTGGAAAGACAGGGAGAGAGTAGAGTTTGGAAGGGAGGGTTTTTTTGGACTCATGGGCTTCTTGTGTGTATCAAAGGCTTTATCGGCCCATATTCACTTTTGAGCCAAATTTTTTAATGCAGCCCATGATCATTTTGAATACATTTTGTGTATTCATATCAAAATTGGATATATATTATCCTCTGTAATACTTTGGTATCAAACTCCTCTTAATCCTGTTTTAGAGGTTTTACAGTCCGATTGGTTGTATGTTTTCTTTTCCCAGTTTTAATGTCATTTGTTTTCTTTTGGTTTCAAAAAAAAAAAAAAAAACATATAATATAATTACTTTTTAATAATAATAACGTTTTTTTTTTTTGAATATAATAATGCAAGTTGCTTCTCACCAACAAATGTTGAAATTTAATATAGGAACTCAATTGTATTTATTAAAATTATATTTTAATAATTTTACTTACTTTAAACCAAAAAAAAAATTAATTAATTAAATAAAGATAATAAATGTCCAACCATCACTAAATGATGTCTTACTTAGGCTATGTTTCGTCCAGAAGTATGAACATCACTAAATTCTAATTTATTTATAACTGCAAAGATCAAAATTAAACATTTAGAACTAAACATGCTAAAATTATAAATATTTAAAACTAAATCTACCTATTTCTCCAATAATAATAATTATTATTATTTTTGGGATAGATTTATAATTACTCTCTCTTTACTTATTATATTATAATTATTATTGAGTCATAACATAAGAATCAAACTCTTGAATAACTTAATTTCTGAAGGACAATACTTAATTTCTCAACGGCAGATGAAAAAATAAACATCTAATTTTTTTTGTAATTCTTTTAGTTTTCATGTCAAAAACTATTTCAATTTTAAAAACAATACCTAAGGATCTGTTGAAATTTATAAAATATAATTAATTAAACCAAAGACACACACACACTATATATATATATATATATATATAGATTCTTCATTTAAAAAGTAGTAACTATTTAGGGATAAATATAATAATTGAGATGATCATAGATAAAGTATATAATTAGAAATTAAAATAGTGTTTGTTGAGAGCCATAACTATATAAAGAAAAGCCTAAAACAATTAATAAAAAAAGTCATCAATCTAAGCTTAAATCACTAATCAAACACCTTTTTTTTATTATTATTTCTGGATAATGGCCAACTTGCATACATCCATGCACGACTGAATTGTTCTTCTGTGAAGTAGAACTATAAAACCCTCGAATTAACACCATTTCTGCATCTCATCCTCATCAGCTATTTAGCATCAGAGACATTAAAGGTGAGCAGGATGAGTACTTCATTCGGCAGCAATGGCGTCATAACTTTGGTCGTTCTTGCATGCTCATTCCTGTGCATTAATTCAATGCCTTCAACGGCCTTTTTTTCGACATTCCCACAGATGGGTTACTACACTTTTAGGTGTCCAAATGCTGAATATATTGTCAGGCAAGAAGTAAACAAGGCTGTTTCACGAAATCCCGGTATCGCTGCTGGCCTAATCAGAATGCACTTCCATGACTGTTTTGTGAGGGTAATTCAATTTAGAAATATTTCCCTTCATTTTTATCTTAGTGCTTATGTTACTTTTGTTTGGATAACATCTTATCAGTTGAATTACATTTTGTATGTTTTAGGGTTGTGATGCATCGGTACTTTTAGATTCTATACCGGGAAAGGCTCCATCAGAGAAAGAGAGTCCCGCAAACAAAGGAAGTTTAAGAGGATTTGAGGTGATTGATGCTGCAAAAGCTAAGTTGGAAGCAGCATGCCCAGGAGTTGTCTCTTGTGCAGACATTATAGCCTTTGCAGCTCGTGACAGTGCTTACAAAGTCGGAAAAATCTTTTATGAAGTTCGTGGAGGACGTCGTGATGGTCGTGTTTCTCTTGCAAGTGAAGTCTTGCAAAACTTGCCGTCACCATCAGATAATGTCTCAAAGCTCATAGCAAACTTTGCCAAGAAAGGGATGTCAATTGATGAGATGGTAACACTTTCTGGTGCTCACTCCATTGGTATTGCTCATTGCTCTTCCTTCGCCAATCGCCTCTTCCCAACTCCAGATCCTTCAATGGATCCAGCTTTTGCGGCATTTCTTACTAAAATTTGCAACGGAACAAGAAATCCGACAGTAGTTCAGGACTTTCTAACACCAAATCGTTTGGACAACAAGTACTACATGAACTTGCAAAATCGTCGTGGTTTGTTTACCTCAGATCAAACGTTGCTTAGCAGCACTTTGACGTCCAAGATGGTGAAGAACAATGCAAGATATGGTTCCATATGGGCTAAAAAGTTTGCTGCTGCAATGGTACACATGGGTTCTATAGATGTCCTCAGATTTCCAATGGGTGAGATAAGGAAGAACTGCCATTTTGTGAACTAATTAACTTCTCGATATTATTATTATTACTATTATTTTTCTTCATGCATTCATCTTAAAGTTTGAGAAAAATCGGAACAATCTTGTGATTGTCTTTAAATTTTTATGTGATGAATTTGCTTATATTCAATTTGTTCTTTTTTTTTTTTTTTTTTTTTTTTTGGTTAGTAATTATAGAAATGATTTTTTATTTTTTTTTGTTATTCAATCAAATAAATATAAAAGTTTGACATATGGTCTATGCATATATTAAATACATATTTGAATTTACCTCTCATTCTCATATACATATTCATTCAACTCTAGTATTAGGGTTCAACTAACTGTGTAAGACTTATAAAACAAATCACAATCTTATGGTGAGTATTGCTTCTGGCCTGCTATAACACATGTATGACTCATCTTTATTTAGATGAAGTGTTTTCTACTTTTAAGCATAATATCATTAGAATTTTAACAAAATAAAATATAAAAAATAACAAAATATAATAAAATATAAATGTATCATGCATATTAAAACACTTAATAAATAATAAAAGATAAGTTAAATATATTAGATAATATTATAATTCTTTACTTTTTATTTTTGAAATGTTTTCCAATTGAATTACTTTAATATTAACATCATGTTCGATACATATTTTATCGTGCTATAGATACAAGATCAATGCTCATTTTTTGCTCAGCAATAATATTTTTTTAAAAAATTTTAACATTTTACTTTGTCAACTTAAACTGCCTAATGATCATAAATTCAACAAGAATTGCAACTCTGAGTTTAATTTTGCTATAAAACATTAGAGATAAGAAAGACCGCATATATTCCTAAACTGGAGAAACAACATATATGATAAAAATGATGTCAGTGTAATACCAACAAAAAGACAGATATTATAAAAAGACAGCATATATATATTCCAACAAAAAGACAAATATTATAAAAATGATTACATATATTCCTAAACTGGAGAAACAACATATATGCACAATCTTTCCAAGGGAAGTTGCATGAAAATCACAAGGTCAGTGATGTCAGTGTAATACCCCTAATTTATTTTAAGGGGCTTTGTGTGATATTTATAGAGTTTGAGAACTAAATATTAATTATTTAATAGTTAGAAGAAAAATAAAAGGCGGTTTATAAATATTGGTCTGTCAAGTTAACGTAGGGTTCATTTCAATTCAGAGACAGAAAACCGCCAGAGAGGGGAGGAATTAGATCATTCCGGATATAGAGAATTTGGTGGAAAAGGTAATTTTATAGCGTATGTTGTTATTATTATGATGATAGGTTATGGTTATAGTTACTAATTCAATGAAATGAATTGTTGGTAGAGTTGGAAGAGACAAAAAACTTAGAAGCAGAGTCTTTGAGCTGAGATTTTTTGTTTACGCAAATCAAGGTAGGTGAAAATATCATTTTCTTTTAATTATCGTAATTGAAATTTTCAAGCATGATTGGAATGATTTACAGTATTGAAAACACTGAATGCGAATGATTGCTATCTAATTAATTTAAATGTTTTAAATGGTATTTATTGTTAAATTGGGAATTTTTGTAAACATGATATATTTGTTTTTATCCTGTTTATTAGGAATTTGTATGACTCTTAAGAATTGGTGAAAATTTTTATAGGGACGATATATCGTATATATATATATATAATATTTTCGTGTATGTATATGTATTTATATATATTTAAAGAAAAGATAAGATTTAATGTTTTAATATATTTGAACTCTATTGTTTTTTTTTTAAAAAAAAAAAGAAGAAGAAAGAAACGTGTAGATTTAGTTCCAAACAACACCCCCATCAGATCATAGTAAAAAGCACTATCATCTGAATGACATTGGATGATAACTGACCTAGTTGGACACTAAAATACCAATAAAAGGTGTAAAGGAAAACGCAATCCTGCTCATAGATGCGCTAAATAAGTTGTTACGCACCCCCTTGGTGGACTATAAACCTGTTGATCCTCTTTCGAACATTTCAACTTAGATTCCCTCAGGATCTAATAAAAGTCCACCGGTGAATTTGAAAGTGAAAGGCAGAAATCACAGAGAGCACCACTGGTGATCCGAAAGCAATTTGACAAACTCGTGGAGAAAATTCTGGACTATAGGACAATGGGACAGAGTAAGAAAAATCGGAGAACCGACTTCCTTATGCATTGGAAGGGTGAAGCCGAGATTGATGCTACGTGGGAAAGAGACGTTACTTTGTGGCAGTTTGAAGATCACATTGCCGACTATTGGAGGCAGCAGAGATCGACGAGGACGTCGATGCCTCTAAGTGGCGGAGGTATGTGAGACCCTTTATCCCCGGTGCGTGGAACAGTCCCGGCAGGTGCGGGACAGT
The DNA here is from genome assembly GCA_025388415.1 of Cynanchum wilfordii. Taxonomy (NCBI): domain Eukaryota; kingdom Viridiplantae; phylum Streptophyta; class Magnoliopsida; order Gentianales; family Apocynaceae; genus Cynanchum; species Cynanchum wilfordii. Next base: position 11,682 of record JAHSUH010002589.1, read on the forward strand.
AGTGGCGCAGATGTGTGCCCATAAAAGAAGGACCGAGATTTGCGGAGTGCGCCGAATGTGTGTCGGGCGTAGTGCGCCGAGTGTGTGTTGGGCTTGGTGGGCCCGGCAGTGTGGCACAAGCGGTGGCATGAGTTAGTGTCCTTGAGTTAGGTCGGGAAAGACCGAAGATGGGCTTGACCCATGTGTTCTCTGCAAACCCTAGTTATGATTATAAATAGGGGCAGCTCGTGGAGGGCAAAGGAGAACAAGAGAGGTGTAAGTACACATAAGTGGCACGAGAGCAGCCAGAGTTGTGTGCGAGAAGGTGCGCATGTGTTGTGCATTGTGAGTCAACAAGTGTGTCGTGTTGACATACGATTGTGCTATAGATAGGCAGTCGTGAGTGATAGAATAGTCGAGTGGATTGTATTCTATTATTGGCCGAGCAGTCCTTGTGCACGGACTGGCTCCTTGTGTATATTCCTTTTTATTTGTTAATATAAAGGTTGAGAGTGATTCTTGTAACGTGTTTCCGCATAAGGGTCAAGGCAGTGTGCTTGACCCGTTGAGTGTGTTGTCGAGTGTTGCATTCTGGTGGTCGTGCCGGGAGAGACACCTCGTGACAATGAGAACCTGCGGATTATCTCCCTTATCAATAGCCAGCCCCTTCGGCATCCTAATAGGACCAGAAAACATTACTCGTGGAGCTCTATACATAACTTCAGACATATTTTCATCCGCAAATGGGAACCTAGATGACAAACCTCAAATTTTGTACAACACATATGTGAAAGGCCCATTCCTTCCTCATGAACTGGATCCACCTTAACCACACTATATATTTACCCCTCAAAGCTAGATCCTCTTCCTCCTTGGCAGCACATTATAATCAGATAGAAAAAATTTTAATCGTTACCTGCACGATGAGGAACCATTTTTTAATACTTCACTATGGACAAAAAATGAGTGCAATTTATGATATATCTAGAGCTGTAAACGAGCCGAGTCGAACCGAACATCGGAAATTTGAGCTCGTTCGATTAAGTGTTCGAATACTGTTTGAGTTCGTTCGTTTAATAATTTGAGCCAAAAATTTTGTTCGAGTTCGTTCGATTGTTTGTTTATAAAGCTCGAGTTCAGGCTCGAGTTTGAGCTCGGGTTTGTCCGATTATTTGTTTATAAAGCTCGAGTTTGCGAACTATGACACTTTTTTTAAAATTTTTTTTTTATTTAAATAATATATATATATAAATTATAATAAAAAAAATTAATAATATGTTTGCGAACACTCGATTATGTTCGCGAACAAGTGTTCGAGTAAGCTCGAAAATTAATCGAGCCTAAAAATATAATCAGCATACAAAATATTTTCAATCAAAGGTCAAGTTTTTACCATCACAGTCATAAGCAAATCAAACAAAATGCTTATTGGCTCAAGCGAACAGATTCCAATGACTTCATGGTACACTAAATGCTTTCCAAACAAACTAAGAAATAGAATGAAAAATGTCTTATAAAACAAATCTCTCCAAACCACACAAAGGCTTCACCAAACCCCCACCTTATATAAACTCGAGTGTTTTCAAATTTCTACATGCTATCGAGGCAATGCTCCTAGGATCTCGAACCCTAGCTGCCGTCATAATGGCACGTGTGTTAAAAAAGAGAGGAAAGAATGGGCATATGGTATATACATATACCACATAAGGGTATAAAAGTTATATTACATGTTAATGCTTATGCAAGTGGGGTAGGCATAATCCTTTAAATGTTTGTACATGATTGAGGACACAACCATCCTTTTACAAACCTTATTTTTATCCTACATCGCGACATTGAGATAAATATCTTAATAACAATGACTATAAATATTTTCACGATCACCAAAAAAAAGGCATCTTGCACCTTGTTTACACCTAATACATGATTCACTAATATCTAAATATGGTAAGATTAATTACAAATTAGGAATATGAATAGATGTTACTTTATTCGATGAAAATTACTAAATTTTGATTGACAACTTACAAATTATTGGGTTTAATGGTATGAAAATAATGAGTTTTCTGATAAATAGTTTCCTATATAAATTTAGGTCTTCAAAATATTTTCACTCCATATATTTTATCTTTTATCAAGGTTTAGCAAAGTTTAAGGTTTCTTTTTTGTTCATTCTTTTAGAAACATCTTTGAATTTCATTAACTTTTTATATATATACATTTTTTCAATTCTTGGTAATTGAACTAAACAATCAATAGAATTGCCATACAATTTTTTTTTTTCATTATTATTATTATTTGTAAAAATTTTGACAAGATTTTGTTTCTGATAGGAAACAAAATGAAAAAGTGTGATGATTTGGAAAGAACATCAAATGGACCAATTGAGGAGGTTGATCTTTCCCTACGATTAGGATTACCGTACTATGATCATCTATTGGAGGTATGATTTATTACATAGTTAATACTAAATTCTCACAATTTTGATCTTATTTATACTATTTAGTCTTTTTTTTGTGTTTTTTTGATCGCTTTAATATTTTTTTATCATATTTTATATAATTAACATAAAATTTTATTCATTTTAGGACTCAAAAGCAAAAGGAAAAATTATGAATGATTCAGAAACTGGGAGACATGGTCTAAGACAATGCTCAAATTGTGGAAAAGATGCAACTCCTTTGTGGAGAAATGGACCATGTGGGCCAAAGGTATTTTAATTTTTTAACTCAAATTATATATTAATTTTTATATTTCTTTTAATGAATATAATGTCTAATATGTGAATTTCAGACACTTTGCAATGCGTGTGGACTTCAATATGCACGTATGCTCAAGAATCAGGCAATCTTAGAGGAAGCAAAAAGGCAGTTGCAATATTTTGACAAATATAGTCGGCACTAATATCTTTAAAAAATCTTTTTCTTTCAAGATATTAGTTTTTGTGGTTAATTAAACTAATATGTATCTTAAATTTATTGGTAGTTTACCGAATATTTTAGAGGAGAAATCTTACTTCTTGTTTACAATATTCATTCATATATATATATATAAATGGTAAGATTAATTTAAATTTATTGGTAATTTATCGAATATTTTAGACGAGAAATCTTACTCCTTGTTTACAATATTCATTCATATCTATAAATGGTAAGATTAATTTTAAATTAGGAATATGAATAGATATTACTTTATTTGATCAAAGTTACCAAATTTTGATTGACAACTTGCAAATTAATTGGCTTTTAACAATATTTTTGCTCCCTATATTCTATTGTATGATCAATATTTAGATATATTCAAGAAATTGGTGAACTTATATATATATATGAATTTATTTATTTAATTTTTTTGTCATAGAACATATATAATATATATTTCAATATTTAGTCATTAAAACAATTAATTGAATAGACATAATTTGTTTTTCTTTGTAAAAAATTTTAAAAATTTTTTATCTTTGAATTATTCAACATTAGTTTAAACAATAAATAAATAAAGATTGAGTAGTTGACCTAATTTACTATTGCATAAAGTTTTAATTCGGTATACAATAATCTTTGTACAAATTTTATAAATAGGATTACATATGATTATTAAACAATAAAGGATTTATGTTGAAATATGTCTTTTTCTGATTGAGATTTTTGTTTTGTAGATAAAAAATAAATAAAATAAAATAAATTTATTGAAATATTTTCAAAATGGTAACAGCTGTCATGGTTGATGAACCAAAATGGTAACAATTTATTGAAATATTTGTAAAATGTCATAAAATCATTTAAAATTTTAATTCGCAAGATGAATATAAAAACAGAAAAGTTGTCCCAAAAATAATAAAAATAGTATTACTATTGTAATGTGATATTTATACATTTTATTACAAAGTAGAGTAAAGTTACTTAAATGCAAAAATAGTAAAATTAGTTAAATGATAAAATATATATTTTTAAAAAAGTATTTTTATATCTAGAATTATTATATTTTTGATACTTTTTACTCAAATATACAATATAGTTACTAAGAGGCAGAATTGTAATATTTATTAAAAATAGTAAAATTGTTAGAAAAACTAGTACACATATATTAAAGAATGGCAATTTATATAAGTTATATCAAAATAAAAACTGGAGTCACAAAAATTTTGAATAGATATTTTAATTTTTTGAAATAGTAAGATTTATGAAAAAAAGGTAAGAGGTGTGAAAAAAAGGTAAGATGTTTTGATTTTTTAATCAAATAAGATTTGAGAAAAAAAAAATGCAAAATTTGTGAATGAAATTGCAATATTACCTTTTTTATTTCAAACTTACCATTTATATCTTTATGTTATTCGTATAATATTACATTATTTTTTTAATGGCAAATTGACAAAATTTATTGCTTAAACTATTTGGTATTGTCCTCAATGTACCAAAAGGGATACCCCAAGTTGAATATAAGTATCTAGTCTCATTCTTTTATATCATTACTCATTTATTTATTTTTTCGACGTAGGACGAGGTATCACATTCGCGCTACTGTGAACCAAGTTTTCTCAAAGCTTCACATGTGGTTTACTACCATCAATAAACCCAAACTAGTAGCAAAAACAACTTCTGTGTCTGTAAATTTTTTTTTTTTTTTTTTTTTTTTTTTTTATATGAAGCCACTGATTTCTCGAGCAAATCAAAACTTAAAACTTAACAAAAAAATAAGACCAGAAACAGTAAAAGCCAACAACCCAGAAAGTTTTAAGAAAAAGGGATTTCCAAGAACCATGAACCATCATCCCAAGATGAGAAGAGAAGAAGCTAGTGCAAACTAAAAAGGCTAACTAACAGTAAAGTACAGCACAATACCCACAATACATGTCGTGAAAGTCAAAGTAGGAACTCATCAATATATAATTATATATATATGTTTATAGTTGCTTTTAAAATCTCAAAAATTTCAACATCCCAAATGAATGAATTAATGAATCTACTAGACTACTACATGGTTGGTTGGTTTCAAAATTAAACAAAAGATGGGTATCAATGAACAGAAGAAATGGCCACCAGTATGATGAATCAATGACGATGCAGAAACCCAGAATTTTAAGGGGAAAAGAAGAAGACCGAAAGAAAAAGATATTTTTACCCTTTCAAATATAACTACTTCAAAAAAATAAAAAAGAGTTGAGTAATAGTTAATCGTCAATAAAATTAAAGAAAGATGAAAATTTCAAAAATTATAAAAACAATGGATGAAATTACATAACAATTTCAAAATGAGATAAAATCACAAGAATTATATAATTTAAGGAATCAAATTTGCCAACTTGCTTATTTTATTTAGTCAAAAAAATTATTGATAACCAATTAACCACGAACTTTTCATGAGGTATTATGTATAGAAGATTTCATATCTACCATTAACTTGGTTTGGTCTATGATTGAATGTGATTCAATCTCTTGATAAATTGCACAATAGCATCATCCATTTATATTGAGATAATATATCAAAACAAAAATATCAATTCTATTCTGGCTTCCTTTTTTTTTTTTTTTTTTCCTTTTGAAATCTATACATTATTACCTCTATTGTGACTCAAACTCATGACGTCCAGAAGTTATAAGTAATACTACTACTAATTAAGCTACACCTTCTTTACCAATTCTTGTTTCCTTATCTTTTCCTCAGTTTTTTTAATTTAAAAAAAAAAAACTTATGTTTTATATATACAACATTGTAATATATATATACATAAAGTGAAACACAAGACTGAAAATTTTAAATTATATATATTTATATATGATCATCAAATTACATCAGATTATTTCTGAATTACAAAAGGTTTGAAATAACTATAGCAATGCTGCAAAGATTGCTAATTCTTTCATTCCCAGCGTTGAGCTCAGGAGGGTTAACAGGTCTTCCCCCAATTCCCCCTAATCCTTTATTACAGGCTGCAATGTCATTTTGGGCGTTAAAAACTTTACCATTAAATCCTTTTGGATCTTTAATGGATGTTGAAGCTAAATCAAGCATTGAAATGGCATCATTGTAATTTCTCCAACACGATTGGTACTTTCCTCTCAATGTTGGCTCGGTTGTTTGCTTTATAACTGTATTGAGTAGTTCAATTGTTCTCGAACCACTCTCTTGTGCATTGCTGACAGCTTTTAAGGCTAAGTTTTGAAGAGTTGCTCCATGATCAGGCTTGAAAAATTCAAAACAAAAATCAGGGTTTCGAGATTTTTTGCAGATGGTTTGGATTGGATCGACATTTTCAGCTACAGATGCAAAGATGAAGCTGCATAAAGATAACCAAAAAATTAATTTTGGTAAAGAGAGTGCCATACTTCTTCTTTTCTTATAACCAATGCCAAAAAGTATGTTGTGAGTTATCTATCATTTTACAGTATATTTATATTAGAAAAATTGAAAAACACGTGGTTCAAAAAATATATTATTTTAGGAAAGAAATATTGGTAGTTAATTTATGGTAGATTATTGTATACAGCTGTCATGACCACATATGTATTATAATTACATAAAATTAAAATAAATCTCATTGTGTATGTGGAATCAAATTTTCTAGATTACATTCGTTAAATAATATACTTATATACATTAGTTAAAGTATATACTTATATACTTAGATTACATGGGTAGATTATGCTTGTTTAGGGCTTAAATATTAAATTAAGTTTATGTTTAAACGTAACTTTAAAATTCTTTTGATGTTTAAGTTAGTTTTGCGTTTCAAAATGGTCTTATTATTTTTTGGTAATTATACTCCAATGCTTATATTAGACCAAATTCTATTTCAGGGTCAAAATGTTTGAGAAGTGAAAAGATACTTTATAAACACATATTGGTCTAAGTGGAAGAAATTTAGTTTTTTCTAGGTAAGATTTCGAGTTTGAACCTTGCCTATGAAAATACAAGTAAGGAGGGCTTCCGCCAATAAAAATCGACATGACTCGAATTAAAAAAAGGAAGAGATGACTCTAAGACACACTAATGTAGCAGAATTACTTAGGTTTCTTATGTGAAATTATGAGAAATCTATCAAAAGACAGATTTTATTAATATTTAATCAAAAATTATAAGATTTGATTTCTTGATCAATATTAAGATTTGATAAAACATGTTAATAAGAAACATGTTTTGATTTTTTTTCATCAATAACAAGATTTTTTTTAAAAAATGTAAGATTTGTGAAATAAATTGTAAGATGTTGAGCAACTTACTGATTTTTTTTTTAACTTACCATTTATGTCTTTATATTTACTTTAAAAAAACTAAAAGTTACTAGTATAATATTATATTATTATTTTATTTAGTCAAAAAATTATTGATAAATGATTAACCAGGAAACTTGCCATGAGGTGTCAAGTATAAAAGATGTCACATCTTCCATAAACTTGTTAAGTTACTATTGTAAGTTACTTGTATGCACTTGTCTTCTATCTATTGGTTTGGTCTACGGTTGAATGTGATTCAATCTCTTAGTAAATTACAATAGAGCATCATCCATTTATTGAGATTGTTAATTATGTCTTGAATATGTTATGTCTAAAGAGATAATTGTACTTTTGACACTGTTATGGTGCATTCAAGGTGCAGATTTGTTAATTATGCTTTGAATTATTTGTGTCTCCTACTTTCATGGGATTTCATGGGGAAGTGTCTCCTACTTTCATGGGACAGTATCTCCTATTCCGATTAGGACTCAAACATGGAGTAGTATCCTAATTTAATTAGGAATAAAACATTAAGCAATTATGTAATCTATATATATATATAGATCTAGTCTAGAGGTTATCATTAACTTAGTCCTATCTGTAATTTGTTCCCCATCGGAATATTTGAGACATCAGTAATCTGCTCCTCATCTAAGTAAAAATCAAACCTTTTTCTACTCATGGATGTAACTATTTCATCGATAGTGAACCATGTAATTCTGTGTGTTTAATTTTTCTTATTTGTTTATTATCTTTCTTTTATTTGTCATAACCTACATTTGTCATAACAAACTTGTATTAAAGCACATATATTAGGAAAAACTAGTATAAGAGCCAATGTTCTATTAGGGTTATAATTTGGTGAGAAAGATTCAACATAGACAAATTTACAGGGAGAAATAATTTCAGTCAATGGTAGATCAAGACGCAAGCCTTGTTAAAGCAACAAGGATTGTGGGCGCCTCCGACAGGCAAGGTAACAAGTCCTAAAACCATTAAAATGGCTAGTATGGAGGAGAAGGCACACTCGGCAATCATGTTGTGTCTTGTTGACGACATTATCATTGAAGTCACCGAGGAGCAATCTGCATAGTTTTTGGTTAAAGCTCAAAAGTCTTTACATGACGAAGTCCTTAACCCGGAAACTGCTCTTGAAACAACGTTTTTTTAGTCTACGAATGCAAGAAGGTACACAACTCAAAGTTCACTTAGATCAATTGAACACAATTTTATTAGAATTGAAAAATATTAATGTTAAGGTTGACGATGAGGATGCAACTCTAATTCTAATTCCGATAGTATCTTTACCACTATCGTATGAGAATTTTGCTCAATTGTTTATTTTGGGAAAAGATTTTATTTCTCTAGAAGAGGTTAGGTCATTCCTTCATTCTAGAGAGTTTTGTCAAAAAGTGACTGGTATAATTTCGGATAATCATGTTGTTAGGTTAGTAGCCAGTGGAATTGGTAGCCATGGAAAGTCAAGAAAGAACACTAGCAAGGGCTCGAAACCTAGTGATACATATATTTATTCTGAACGTTTTGTATTATCATGGTGCATCCGGCATATTTGTTTAAACAAATATATTATTTATTATGTACGGTGCATCTCGTACATCTATTTATTTTGTACATTTGGCACTAACATATGCATCAAATACATATGTTTATTCTATACATCCGGCACCATCATGGTGCATCTAGTACATCTGTTTATTATGTACGTTTGGCACAATCATGGTGCACCTAGTACATTTGTTTATTCTTTAATCCAACAATGTCATGTTGCATCTAGTACATCTGTTTATTATGTACGTTTGGAACAATCATGGTGCACCTAGTACATTTGTTTATTCTTTAATCCAACATTGTCATGTTGCATCTAGTACATCTGTTTATTATGTATGTTTGGCACAATCATGGTGCACCTAGTACATTTGTTTATTCTTTAATCCAACATTGTCATGTTGCATCTAGTACATCTGTTTATTTTGAACATATGACACTATCATAGTGCATTTAGTACATCTGTTTATTCCGAGGGGTTTCAAGTCAAGGTGGAGATTTGGTAATTATGTCTTGAATATGTTATGTCTCAAGAGGTAATTGTACGTCTAACATTGTTATGTTGCGTTTGCATCTCGTACATCTGTTTATTCCGAGGGGATTCGAGTCAAGGAGGACATTTGTTAATTATGTCTTAAATCTATTATGTCTTGTACGTTCATGGGAGTTCATAGGGAGTGTCTCCTACTTTTATGGGGCCTCCTACTTTAATGTGGTTTCATGGGGAAGTGTTTGCTTCTTTCATGGAGCAATATCTCATATTCTAATTAGGACTCAAAGATGAAGTAGTATCCTAATTTGAATAAGAATAAAACTTGAGGCAATTCTTGTAATCTATATATATAGATCTAGTCTAAGAGACTATCAATAACTTAGTAATATGTTTAATCTGTTCCTGATGTGTATTTTGAGTTATATATAAATAATAAAAATATTCGAATAAATAATACTAAAAATAATAAGAATCTTTAGGATTAAAATAGGATTGTCACTAATAAAATAACTCAATAAGGCAGAGCACCTATCGAAATAGTTTAGTAAATATAGTAGTATTCATTTTTTAAATTTATAAAAATCGGTTTTCCCTAAGACTTCTATTAAATTCTAGTGTGGAAAATATAATCAAACTAATTATGAATATGATTTGTGAAATAGGATCATTCAACAAGTAAACCAACCAATATCAAGAATGATAAGATTGAATTCTAAATCCTAGAAAGCAAAGTAAAGAACAAAGTAAGGAATAAAGCAAGTAAAAAGGTTGGGAGGAATTCTTAGTAAAATATAGGTGAGATAAGAGGATACAAAATACCAAGAATAGGATAATCTTGGATCTAGTATCATAGCTCCACCAAATTCAAGTCTAAAGTAGAATCTCTTCCATACGGATCGTGGTAAGAAATTCCTAGATTAAGAACACTTGAATGTTGACAAGATCAAATCTCCTATCAATCATCCTGGTTCCGGCCTAACAATTAGTGTTAATCCGAAACCACAATCTCAAATCAAAGCTTGTACTAAAGATAAAATTCAGATCTAAAGTCATCAATGAAATTGCAATTCGAATTAATAAAACCACAATCATTCAATCCAAGAACATCACAATATCTCAAGTAATTTGTAAAATAAAACCAACCAAATCTACCTATAAGAAATGTAGAAATGAGAATTCCTAAGGTTGGTTAACTAATTACAAAGAATAACAAGGAATAATAGAAGAAAAGGGGAAAGTGAAACATAGACATTAAACCTTCTTCCTCTTCAACTCCTTCTCTTGATTCTTCTTTGCTTCTTCAACTTGGATCTTCAATTTGTGTAGCCCAAATACCCTAGAATATATTAAGTAGATTTCCTTACGGATCGAGGCAAACCTACCAAATTAATCCCAAGATACTCAATACTACAACAAGTAGAGAGTAATCTCTAATAAAATTGGAAAAATCAAAGTACAGATCTCTCTCTAAGTTCTACCAAACCTTTACAATTACTTAGCTATTCATCCTAATCAAACCTCAATCCAACCTACAAGCTAACCCCTAATAATGGTAAAAATCCTATAATTTATAGAAAACCGAAACAGGGGTAAAATTGTAATTTTATACAAAGGAATCTGGAAATTTGGCTCAACACGGGCGTGTTGCACCCGTGTTGTGCCCGTGTTGGCTATACGCGACACGGCTGTCGCGCCCGTGTTTCGACCGTGTTGCCACCCGTGTTGGTGATACGCGACACGTGCGTGTTTCACCCATGTTGGAAGCCGTGTTCATGGCTGAGCCCGTGTTGCTGGGCGTGTTCAGCGCTGAGCGCGTGTTGCTGGACTGGATTTGTATATCTTTCCAAAAATTGCATATTTAGTCCCTGAACTTTGCTCTTTTGATCAATTAGCCCCACGAACTTCCCGAAAACAGAAATATCACAATTAAGTGCACAATTAACATATTTATCTCAATTTACTCTAATAATCCTCAACAATTATGCACAAATACCATTCCAAAACATTACCAAATTTAGCGTTATCACAATACCCCACAACTTAACCTTTGCTTGTCCTCAAGCAAATCAAAGAAGGAATTTTGAACAAACAAATCATTGAAGAGAAGTGCATAAATGTTTTTTCAAAGAATTCAAACTAACTAGTTTACTTTTCAAAGATCTCAAAAACAAAGTGTTTAAGGAATGATTCACTTATATACCTCATCAAGTGTTTTCATGTTTAAGTCAAGAAAAATCAATTTGTACAAATCATTTTCAACTTAAATACCAGAAATGATCATAAAAGCATCCCGAGTGAAGTGTGTGCTCTATCTCAATTAGTGATCCAAATAGCAAATTTCTTCCCAAAGCAAATTACTCAAATAGTGGTTCGGTCGATCGAAAACTTCAACAACGAGACATAATCACAATCAAATCTCAAGAAACAAGCCACTTATTCAAAAGTAAATTTTTATTCAATTTATTCTCTTTTATTCAACGTTTTTATTGTTTGCTTAACAATATCAACTTTAACTACCCTTGTAACGAGTTCCACTCCGATGACTCCCAGATCCCGAGGACCTTAGGGCACCGGGCATTCAATTCCCATAAGGAGTGGTGTTCAAGTAGCAAATGATACATGCAAAACAACCTTTTATTCAACAATTTATTCAACGAAAATAATAAAAATGTGGCAAGTCTCTCAAAGAATTTTTCAAGTGAAAATTCAAGTCATTTCCATTCCCAAAAGACTTAATACTATTCAAATAAATGTCAAAAAGTAGTCCACTAATCGGAACAACCAACCAAGAATAGCTGTGTCAAAAGAGTTTTTTCAGGATTTTCCTATAATCATGCTCATATCATGTATCAACAAGATGAAACAAATCAAATCTCGAGACTTTTGACATTTAACAAATAGTTTATATCATCGGCTAAGCAAATCAAATTCCCACAAAATGTTCACAAAATAATCTTTTCAAGTAAACTAATCATTTTGAAAAATTCAAAAAATTTAGCAATTTTTTTTTAAAAAAATATTTGCAAATTGAGATAAAACGAGCACACACCTACCCCACAACTTGAATATTACACTGTCCTCGGTGTAAAAGCTAATACCCCACAACTTATTTTAGAAAAATAAGAAAGCGAGAAAAACTATAAAAAAGAAAGAGAAAATAGGTGCGGAAAACTAGAAAAATAAAAACAAGAAAATTTTATTTAAAACGGGAAAGTCAACTATGAACACAAAAAATAATCATAAAAATCCTAAATAAATCAAATAGTAAATGCCGAGTAAAAACAAATAAAATCATCGAAAAAGTGAATAAATAAAACAAATAAACCCTATCCGGAAAATCCGGGACTAATATAACAATCGGGATAATAAAACCTATACTGGAACATCCAGCCACTAATAAAGCGATATAGACAAATATTGAACGCCAAAAACCAAGTATGACTCGATAAAAGCGGTAAAAGGAAAGGGAAGAAAGACAAATCTTGTTTCCGAGCAAGCATGCTTGGAACTTATTTTATTCCTTTCTTTGGAGCTTCTTCCTTCGTTAATGATTTTTATAAGGTTCGCGTTGTCCTCCCTAACAACCTCATCTTTTGATTTATTCGATAGAATTTTGTTCGGTGCTTTGTTAGGGAGTAGTCTGTTTTTCTCGTTTTGAAAATTGCCTGGACAATTGTCCCACTTGCATTTCCAAATTTTGTAGCGAAGCCTATTGATTCCTGTTTTACCTTCAACAAACAACCAAGAAAGATAGAATAGAACAAAACAAAGAAAGAAAGAAATTACAAAATTAAAAATGTCCTACTACAAACGATCTAGTAAAGAAATTTAAAGGTCAAGAAGAACAAGGTAAATAAATCACATTACCTACAAAACAAGAAAAGAGAGATTAGTAAGGATAAAAAGATATAAAATATAAGATTATTAAATAATGCTAATCTAATCAAAAATAAGGAAAAGAAAATGAATTAAATTAATTGACAGGAAGAAAGAAGAAAAAGAATGAAAGAATAAAAGAATGATAAATAAGTATGGAATGAAATGTATAGGAAAGAAAGAAATTTGAAAGAAATAAAAATGGAGGAAGAAATGAAAAGATTTGATAAGCATGCAAAATGGAGTTGAAAAGGAAAAGAAATGGAATGCAAATGGAATCTGGACGATAATTTGAAGAGATAAAATGAAAAGGAAAGGTTGCATGCTCTCGGGTACTGCCAAGAACAGAGGAAAAAGCAGGGGAAAGTGCAGGGAAAAAGGAAATTCAGTCCTGGAATTTTTGAAAAAAGAGTAAAAACAGAGTTATACATAGATTAGCTACTGGAATTTTGAATAAAACAGAGGAATAAACCATTATAGCTACTGGATTTCTCTTCAAAATAGAGGAAAATGCTTGCTGGAATTTTCAGAATGAGCAGAATAGACTGCCAATTGCAAATTTCTGGACACATTACAACAAAAACAGTGAAGAAGACTCACTGAAATTTGACAAAAACAGAACAAAACATGTAACAACTACTGGATTAAATATTCAGCAGCAGTGGTGTAAAAATTCTGCCACTGTACTGCCCAAAATTTTAGCAAAAACTGAACAAAATCAAGCATACAATAGATTTCAGGATTGAAAATTTCAGCAGCAATGCAAACAGCATGTTACTGGACTGCCCAAAAATAATTTTACTGAAAATGCAGTGTACAAAAGTATACAAAAACATCTAGCTACTGGAAGATAGAACAAACAGGTTCATGCATTTGAATTTCTAAATTGATCATGCAAAATGTCTATATGATAGAAGTGAAACATATACATACAAACTCTATGCTATTCATGAAGAACAAAAAGAAATGCAATTACAACAACTAACAAATCTATATACCATTATTTACAATATCATGTAAAATGAAATTATAAAGAAATCATGTATTAACCTACTGGAAAATGAAAAAAAAAAACAAGGAAAATCATGCATTTGCTAACTAGATTAATTATGCAAAGATCGAAAAGAATTAAGAACAATTTCTATCTACTAGAAATGAAGCTACATAATTTATATATACATCTATTTACCATGCAAAACATAGAAAACATGCATATGCAAAGAAAATATACACGTTGACAATATTTCATGCAAGGGTAAAACAAAACATGCAAATTCATGAAAGTGTACTAAATAGCATACAAGGAAAAACAAAACACAAAGATCAAACATAGCTGCTAGAATGAAAAGGTAACAAGGTAGAATTCATGCAAAATAATTTACCTAAATGCTATGCAAATCATGCAAATAGCTACAAAGAAAAAGTCATATAATTCATTCTAGCCACCTAACTAACATGTAAACTATCTAAATAACATGAAGATCATGCAATCTATATATAACTAAAATACCTAAATCTAGCTAATGGAAAATCAAGTATAATAGACAAAACATCATATACATACTCTTCCGAAAATATTAAATCAATTGCAAAGAAAAACAAAGCATGCAAACTAACTAAATCATATGCAACAACAATTAATATAACATACTTGAAATCTGAAAATAAAATGTAACAAAGCTAGTGAAGTGAATTAAATAACTAAACTAGAAATGTTGGTCACTAAGCTAGCATTTCTTAGAATTAGTTTCTAAGAATGCTTACTTTTCAACAAAAAGCTATACATATTTATTACCTAAAGAATTCAAAAATTACTAGATAAATTCCTAAAGATGCAAATTTAAAAAAAAATAATAAAAAATAAAAATAAATCATTGGTGACCATTTATTGAAAAATCTACTACATGCAAAATCTAACAAAAACAAAAGAAGAAATTTAAAAACAAAGCTATACCAAACCTAATATCAAACACAAATTAAGGCTAACAAATAAAAGATAGAAAATAAGAAAAACATCTAACATCAATTCCTAACAAGAGTAAGTATCTAGATAATAATCTTCATGAATTGAAGATATTATTAGAATACTAACTAAACTAGAAAGTACTTAAAGAAAATAAAGGAAAGAAGATAAAAAAAAAATGATAAGAACATGCAAGACTAACTAAGAAATGTAAGACAACTAATGAAAATACAAAACAAGTAAATGACAAGTAATGAAACTAAGATTAAGAAGAGAAGTAAACTAAACTACTCTAACATAATACCTAACAATCAAGATAATATCTAAAACAACTATCAAAAATCATAAAACAAAAGCATGGAAATACATCTAAGAACATGTTAGAAATAATCAAGGAAAGAATCAAGTTAGAAGACTAGTTAAATCTTATACTAACCATACCTAAGAACTAGTTAGAACAAGTTAGAAATGGTTAGAACAAACTAAGTCAAGTTAGCAAGTAAGAAAAACAATTAGATCTAAAAATTCTATACTAAAGATTAAACTAAGATGTTATACCAAAGATCTAGGTTATTCTAAAGGATAAGGATCTAAAGAATCAAAAGCTAACCTAATCTAAAGCACTAAACTAACTAAGCTATCTAATCTAAATCAACTAAAGTTAACCTAAATCCAAAATATCTAAGTTATATCTAACCAAAATCTCTAAGTAAAAGTTTACCTAAGGGATCTAAACTAACCAAAACACTAACTAAACCTAAGCGAAAGAAATTCTAAGAAAATGAATCAATATGAAAGCAAGAGAAACAAAATACAAGTAACAAAAGAAAACTACTAAAGTAAGAATAAGAAAAATCAAAGAATCAAAATTAAACTACTAATCTAAGAATAAGAAACGAATGAAATTGAAACATCTAAACTAAATGAAATAAAATCGATCAAGCAAATATCCAAGATCTATCAAAGAGATCAAAGATATTCTAAGAATTAGACATGAAAAGTAAAAGTTACTTGAGAATGATATCATAAAACAAATCATATCAAAATTAATTCGTTATAAATTTCACACCGTTGATGAAGATTTTCCCCAAAAATTACAATGAACTTAGAGGAAAAACATCACGAAAATTAATAGGCTACCCCGGCAACGGCGCCAAAAATCCGATGTGTATTTTGAGTTATATATAAATAATAAAAATATTCGAATAAATAATACTAAAAATAATAAGAATCTTTAAGATTAAAATAGGATTGTCACTAATAAAATAACTCAATTAGGCAGAGCACCTATCGAAATAGTTTAGTAAATATAGTAGTATTCATATTTTAAATTTATAAAAATCGGTTTTCCCTAAGACTTCTATTAAATTCTAGTGTGGAAAATATAATCAAACTAATTATGAATATGATTTGTGAAATAGGATCATTCAACAAGTAAACCAACCAATATCAAGAATGATAAGATTGAATTCTAAATCCTAGAAAGCAAAGTAAAGAACAAAGTAAGGAATAAAGCAAGTAAAAAGGTTGGGAGGAATTCTTAGTAAAATATAGGTGAGATAAGAGGATACAAAATACCAAGAATAGGATAATCTTGGATCTAGTATCATAGCTCCACCAAATTCAAGTCTAAAGTAGAATCTCTTCCATACGGATCGTGGTAAGAAATTCCTAGATTAAGAACACTTGAATGTTGACAAGATCAAATCTCCTATCAATCATCCTGGTTCCGGCCTAACAATTAGTGTTAATCCGAAACCACAATCTCAAATCAAAGCTTGTACTAAAGATAAAATTCAGATCTAAAGTCATCAATGAAATTGCAATTCGAATTAATAAAACCACAATCATTCAATCCAAGAACATCACAATATCTCAAGTAATTTGTAAAATAAAACCAACCAAATCTACCTATAAGAAATGTAGAAATGAGAATTCCTAAGGTTGGTTAACTAATTACAAAGAATAACAAGGAATAATAGAAGAAAAGGGGAAAGTGAAACATAGACATTAAACCTTCTTCCTCTTCAACTCCTTCTCTTGATTCTTCTTTGCTTCTTCAACTTGGATCTTCAATTTGTGTAGCACAAATACCCTAGAATATATTCAGTAGATTTCCTTACGGATCGAGGCAAACCTACCAAATTAATCCCAAGATACTCAATACTACAACAAGTAGAGAGTAATCTCTAATAAAATTGGAAAAATCAAAGTACAGATCTCTCTCTAAGTTCTATCAAACCTTTACAATTACTTAGCTATTCAGCCTAATCAAACCTCAATCCAACCTACAAGCTAACCCCTAATAATGGTAAAAATCCTATAATTTATAGAAAACCGAAACAGGGGTAAAATTGTAATTTTGTACAAAAGAATCTGGAAATTTGGCTCAACACGGGCGTGTTGCACCCGTGTTGTGCCCGTGTTAGCTATGCGCGACACGGTTGTCGCGCCCGTGTTTCGACCGTGTTGCCTCCCGTGTTGGTGATACGCGATACGGGCGTGTTTCACCCGTGTTGGAAGCCTTGTTCATGGCTGAGCCCGTGTTGCTGGGCGTGTTCAACGCTGAGCGCGTGTTGCTGGACTGGATTTGTATATCTTTCCAAAAATTGCATATTTAGTCCCTGAACTTTGCTCTTTTGATCAATTAGCCCCACAAACTTCTTGAAAATAGAAATATCACAATTAAGTGCACAATTAACATATTTATCTCAATTTACTCTAATAATCCTCAACAATTATGCACAAATACCATTCCAAAACATTACCAAATTTAGCGTTATTAGTTCCCCATTTGAATTTCCGAGACATCTGTAATCTCCTTCTCATTTGAATAAAAATGAAACATTTTTCTACCCGTGGATGTAGCTATCTGATCGATAGTAACGACGTAATTGTATGTGTTTGATTTTTCTTTGTGTTTATTATCTTTCTTACATGAGTCATAACCTACATTTGTGATAACAAATTGGTATCAAAGCACATCCTTTATAACAAGATAAACAACTACCATTCATAAAATATCAATTCTATTCTTGCTTCCTTATCTTTTCTTCTTTGTTTTAATAAAAAAGAATTATGTTTATATGGCATTGTAATATATTATATATATATATATATATATATATATATATATATATATATATATCTGTAAAGTGAAACACAAGACTGAAAATTTTCAATAATATATGTACTCATATATGATCATTAAATTACACCAGATTATTTGTGAATTACAAAAGGTTTGAAATAACTATAGAAATGCTACAAAGATTGCTATTTTTTTCATTTGCAGTGTTGAGCTCAGGAGGGTTAACAGGTCTTCCCCCAATTCCAGGTATTCCCCCTAATCCTTTAGTACAAGGTGCAATGGCATATTGGGCGTTAAAAATTTTTCCACTCAATCCTTTTGGATCATTAATGGATCTTGAAGCTAATTCAAGCATTGAAATGGAATTATTGTATTTTCTCCAACACGATTGGTGCTTTCCTCTCAATGTTCGATCTGTTGTTTGCTTTATAACTGTGTTGAGTAGTTCAATTGTTCTGGAACCACTCTCTTCTGCATTATTTTAGGACTTAAATATTAAATTAAATTTAAGTTTAAATGTAGCTTTAAATTTCTTTTGATGCTTGAATTAGTTTTAATGTTTTTGTTGAATCTTAAACTTAATGATATTGTAGGTGCGTCTTTCCAAATTGGTCGCGCGTATGTTGTCATATGAAACTTGCACAAAACCAAATTCTCTTTGAAAGTCCAAAAGATTGAGAAGTGAATAATATACTTTACAAACACGTATTGATTCAAATGAAAGTTCCAAAATCGTGTTGATTATCTTTACGCTAAGTGTTAATTAAATTCGAACATTGCTTTTAGAAATATAGCTGTATAGAGAATTCTCCTCAATAGGAGAAAGTCCAACATGACTCGAATCCAAAATGAAAAAACTAACTGAAAAAAAAGATCCTACGATTGTAGAGAGATGAGTTTAAGGCATACTAATGTAGGAGAATTAATTAGGTTTCTTATGTGAAATTAGGAGAAATCTGTCAAAAAATAGATTTTATTAATATTTAAACAACAATTATATTATTAATCATAAATATATATTACCAAAAAAAAAAAAAAAAAAAAATAATAAATATATATTATTTATACATATTTATGTCCTTTTATATATATAAAATAAATAATTTGAAACTCAATAAAGTAGTTTAAAAAACTAACTTGAACATACATTTAATCTTGATTTTTAAATTTAATTTTCTTCAATATTATCATTAAACTTAATAAGGATAAAAATTTTAAAGATTTACGTAATTCTATATATACTATAAAACACTAAAGTTGTATACTTTAAGACACAACACTTAATATTAATATTTAAGTGTATACATAGTTTTAAATTTATTTAAAATTTTTTTTCCTTCTGAAATCTAAAGAAAATTGCATCGATTACAGCTTTATTTCAGTTTGTCACGATTTGCTCTTACAACAATTCTTCATTTGCCTTTTGTGGGATATATTTCCATCTATTGTGTTACAGAAACTCCTTGTTTTTTTAATATTATGAACTGGTATAAAGTTTTCCATTTCTTGATCAGGAATGGTTTTTAGACCTGTCACATAAATTGAAAGTGGGTTCCAACTTAGTGCCATGTAACTTGTAAAAAACCACTGGTGACCTTCTAAATTCGCGAGTCTTGTTAAACCGACTAAGATTAATTAAATTTTCGCGAGCATTCACCATGTTGTCTCCCTAAGAAATCAACAGTAATAAAAAGGGGAGTTTTGCTCTTAGGGAATTATGAAAACAATAAAATGAGAGAAAAACCTAAAAATTATAGGATTGAAATTTTCAGTCCAAGATCAATGTTCTGAATAAAATTCTTCATCATTCATTAATAAATTTATGGGTTAATATATGGAAAAAAGAAATGCATATAAAATGTGCAATATATGAAGTAACCATATGCAAAACAATGGAATCAATTCCCGCAAAATAAATGCCCTAAATGACTGTTATTCTTATGTTTTACCACTCTTCAATGTATATTGTTAATAATATTTAGATATAGTTTTTAATACATTATTTTAATGTATTTTGAAGCAATTAAACTGTGTATTTACGTCTTTATAACTATAGTATATAGTGTCGTATTTGCTTACATTAACAATACTCTAAATTGAATCTTATCATATTCATTAATACATTTAATTGTGTAACTATTGTAATGTATTCATATGTTCTATAGTATAAATATATTCAAATGTTTTAATATAATTATCAATCATTTTAAATGCATAGAATAGAATCATTCAGTCTTCACCAAAAAAAAGGAAAAAAAAGAATACAATCATCCATTCATTAGAAAAATAACTAAATATGTTAAATAAATTCTTCACATATCTCCATAAATATAAAAGTGATAATAGTATTAGTGTGTATAAACATAAATAAAAAAAAAAAAGAAAAAGTGCATAACATAATATAAAGCAATAATTGTATAAAATCAAAAAAAATTCAACCTAGTTAATATATATAAAAGAAAAAAAAATATTAAAAAAAACAACCTTGAACTAGACACAATGTGATTTGTGTAATATCCTTCCTACTCATCATCTTCGGGCACAATTATTAGATAGCTATTATTAGTTAGAAAGATTACATAATTTTCAATTCATACTAGATAGAGTGTGGAAAAGAAGAAAATTTGGATGGAAAGAAAATTTATTAATTGGAAAGTTAATTCTCATTCAAGTTATACCGACTAATGCAATATCTTGTTATAATCTTTTTTCTAGAATATTAAAAAATCGATAACAAAAATCATGAGTCATTTTTTCTAGAGTTAATATTATAGGTGTAAAGGCAAGGTGAATATGATATTACAAGTATAGGATACAAATTATGTACGCATTTTTTATACAATATAAGATGGGTTTAAGTATTAATTGTAAATTTTATATATTTCTTTGACCATTCAAGGAATAGTTGCCAAGCGATTAACTTTAAGATTCCCCATGTCTATGGTTCTGGGTTGTATTGTGACAATACTCTATTCTAATGAGAAGATAAGAACTATTTTTTCTTGAATAGTCAAAGACACTATAAATTTATGAAATCTTTGTAGGGAAGAAAGGGAATATGCTAAGAAGCGAATCTATATTTGAATTTGTAAATGGTAAAAGGATCATGAGAGGGCAAGAAAGAGAGAAATAATTAATTAAATAAATAAATAATAGGGTACAAATTTAAAACTAGAATGAAAAAATATCCCTAAGATTTAATGATTAAAAAATTTGTAGTATACATGGAAAGTAGAATTTTTTGACAATTCGATAATTATATTTGATAAAAAAAAAAAAAAAAAAGTGAGGCATCAAACTCTTGAAAGTCCACGTAGGCCAAAGAGGCTAAGGTGAATATCATGACGAATTAAATGAGTCCTAGATTGGCTTTTCCAAGAGTTCAGCCGACAACTACAAGTACTATGTAGATGGTGTGATCTCCGACAAAGAAAGGCATACCTAGTATGAAACATTAATTGCGTCTGCCCCGATAGACACTGTTTGGAGCCACCAATTCAGACTTTCATTAAAGGTACTCAATCTTGGTGTCAATTTCCCGTTGGACTTCTCTCTCCATAAAAATGATAACTCACACTCTCACACATAGAATGAAAGCAAGATATTACAAAATATTTGAAGTGTCTTGTTACATTACTTTACTGTCCTCGGAGAGAATCACCGGGGTTATTCTAAGTCCTCTAGTTCCTTGAAGGCTTTCTTGATTTGTTCACCGACTTAATCATCGAAAAGTTAACACCAGGAACACACCCTCGGTGCTAGGCATTCCTTACAGAACACATTGCTAAAAGTGGAGCCCACTCATCAAATGTGGCAACACCGAAGAATCAATCCCCAATATAAAAGTTAAGATGAAAACATTATATTTTGAAAATATAACGATCTAATATTTAGTCTTCCTTGTTTGGACTATGAGATTCATTTAAATATCTTATAGGTATAAAATTATGTTGATTTGAGATATTTCCTATTTGATTTAAAATCTTTGTAGCTATTTACTCTTTGATTGATTTTGGAATGAAGATATTTAGAGATAGATGTAATATAGTTATGTAGAGTAAAGGTTATGTAATATCTTTTGACACTATATATATAACGAATGGTTCAATTGTTTGAAAACAAAGGAAAAAAAAAAAAAAAAAAAAGTCTGCGAAAGAAGAAGATAAAACTACGAGTCTCATGAATTTACAAAAAAGTCTAGAAAGAGAAAAATACACGCAAGGAAATGATAGAGATGAGGCAAGAAAATTATGAATTTTGGGAAGCTATCAGAAGGAATAATGATAAAATTGTGATGGAATATGAAGAATTGATGAGAAATAACGAAAATAAAATTCAGCAGCTAAAGAGAGTGAAGAAGGCAATAATGAGGCTGCGAGAAGAGCATGTGAGGGAATTTATGAATAAGGAGGTGATTTATGTATCAAATGCTGCGCACTTAGAAGCAGTAATTTTCTTGAAGAGGAAAGGCTGGACAGGAAAGGCATTGATACATCAAGAAGAGTTTGCAATCAAACTTTCTGAGAACAAAATGTAGGCTAAAAATCTCTAGTGGTACTCCATTTTTTTCTTTCCAAACCTACCAAGCAGTGGATCAAACAATGTAGGCTTTCCTATTCACCCTCATTCCTAGGTACTTATATTTTAGAAACCTCATTCAAATATTACAACGTAAACTTTCACTTTGGAGTAACCATAAACCTCTCCTTTGCTAATAGGATTACCCTAGTTAAAGTTACTATCTTGGCCACCCCAACTCATCTTTATGTAGGTTCAAATGTTAGCTATGAAGCTTCTTAAAGCTCTTAATAAACTCATTTATCATTTTATCTGGTGAAAAAAGGACCATCATTCTCTTCACTTAGTTAATTAGCCTCTAATCTCGATGCCAACTGCAACCAATATAAGTTGTAGAATAAAGTTCTTCCAACAAGCCTTGCCTATTGATTTCTATCTCATGAATAACATCCCAACCTGCCACCTTGGTTCCATTTACTAAAATCCATCTATCTATCCAGCTCGATTTATCATGTTCTACCTCCACCAAAATCATACCAGGCCTTCATATACCGCACTCTACTTAAAGGATGATCAATATATAGCAACAAGCTTCAATGACACCTTTGTATGGTTTGGATTAATATGTGCTAGTATACCTCTAATAAGAATGTAATAAATCAACTCATTTTCTTTGAGTTGTAATTTTGGAACATATGCAGGAATCAACGTTGATTTTTTTCTTTTCAGATCCCACTCATTCTCCATGAAATGTACATCTATGGTTATTAGAATTGTCTTACTATTTTATTGGAAAATTTTATAAGCTTTAGAGACTATACTTTATGCAGCCAAGATCCATACTTCGACCTTTTTATCCAAACATAAACAAAGCACAACCATCCAAGTACTTTAAGATTTTTTAAAGAAATTTTAAACCTATACCAAACTTGATATTTCCCAGCCACAACTTTTGAGGGAAACCTGATGTGATTCTTTGTTTTGAACCCCAATAAGAATAATGAGAGCCAAAAACATATTGGAACAAAGGATGACACCTTGGATAGTCTAAAAAATTCAGATTATAAAGAAAAGAACAAAAAGGAAAGATATTGAAACGCCAGACAAGAAAAGAGAAGAATTGTGAATGATAAGTTCGGGATTTGAAAGCCATAAGAAAAATATTTATAATTTTGATGGCAGAAAGGTTAATCACTCCTTTAATAAGTCAAGAGTGTGAACGCCACAAGATTCACATCTATACTTATTACACATATTTTCACCTGACAACCAATGTACAATGCTAATACTAAATGTGGATGGAAAGAAAATTTTTTAATTGGAAAATAAATTCTCATACAATTTATACCAACTAATGCAATATCTTGTTATGAAATTTCCTCCAATATTTAGAGATCAAGAACAAAAATCACGAGTCATTTTTTTCTAGGTTTGATATAATAAGCCTGAAGTGGAGTTGAATATGATATATCTAATATAAGATACAAAGTATATAAGCATTTCTAATACTATATAAGATGTGTTACAGTGTTGATTTTAAACTTTATATATTTTATGGGTATTCTAGGAAAAGTTACCATGTAATTAACTATAAGAGCTGTCATGTCCATAGTCATGTTCTAGGATTGTGGGTCGGATTGTGAAAATACTCTCTTCACATGAGACTATAAGAACTAAATTTGCATGCATATGACTATTGGTTTAAGAAACTAAATTTATGAAATCTTTGTGAGGAAGAAAGGGAATATGGTAAGAATCGAATCTATATTGAATTTTAAAAATGGTAAAAGGATAATGAGAGGGTAAGAAATATATATATATATATATATATATATATATATATAAAAGGAAAAAAAAAAAAGAAAGGGAACACGGTAGAAATTTAAAAATAAAGTGAAAAAATATCACTAAGATTTAATGATTAAAAAATATGTCGTAATACACACAAAAGCATAGAACTTTCGGACAATTCGATAATCATATTTGATAAAAAATATTTTAAGAACAAAATACTATATTTTAAAATAATAATAATAATAATAATAATAATGGTCTAATATTTAGTCTTTGTTGTTTGGACAATGGGATTCACTTAAATATCTTAAAGGTAAAAAATTATGTTGATTTAAGATATTTGTAGATATTTACTCTTTGATTTATTTTGGAATGAAGATATTTAGAGATTGATGTAATATGGTTATGTAATATCTTTTGACACTATATATATAACGAATGGTTCAATTGTTTGAAAAGAAAGAAAAAAAAAAAAAAAATAAAAATGTCTGCGAAAGAAGAAGATAAAACTACGAGCCTCATGAATCTACAAAAAAGTCTAGAAAGAGAAAAATACTTACACAAGGAAATGATAGAGCTGAGGCAAGAAAATTATGAATTTTGGGAAGCTATCAGAAGGAATAATGATAAAATTGTGATGGAATATGAAGAATTGATGAGAAATAACGAAAATAAAATTCAGCAGCTAAAGAAAGTGAAGAAGGCAATAATGAGGCTGCGAGAAGAGCATGTGAGGGAATTTATGAATAAGGAAGTGATTTATGTATCAAAAGCTGCGCACTTAGAAGCAGTAATTTTCTTGAAGAGGAAAGGTTGGACAGGAAAGGCATTGATACATCAAGAAGAGTTTGCAACCAAACTTTCTGAGAACAATATTCCATTCATTCTCGAAGTTTCTAAAGAACCATAGTCCCTACTGATGTCATGAAATGTTTTTTTTTTTCTCTTGTTTTCTTGAATTTTCCTTCTTTCTTTTTCTCTTGTTATCATGTCTCCAAGATTGGATTTTAAACTGTGTTTGAATATCATCAACAATTTTTTCCATCTTTCTTGATTTGTATAATTTCTTAGCTTCTTCCTTGATGTGTGTCCACCTTTTTACAGTACCGAAATTACGCTTAATTTTAGAAAATATATATATAGTAGTCAAGAAAATCAAGAATTAAAAATTTATATATGTTAATGGTGGATTTTTTTTCATCATTATTATCATTATTTTTGTTTTAATTCTTCGTGGAGTCTTTAGCAAAGAATGTAGGAATGAGTGTTTGCTTAAGGGAGAGAGAGCAGTACGTATACATAAATTCATAAACCGGTAGGTTAGATTTTATACTGTTAGTTAACCGTTTTTACTATTTGGGCAGGAGCATTTTTGTCCATTACTTTAAAAAATTAAACCTTAGTTTTTATAGAGGTTAATTTTGTAATTTTAACTGTTTTTGGCAAGGACATTTTTGTCCATTAATAAAAAAAACCCTAATTAAAAATTAGGTAATTTTATAATTTTTTTAAAAAAAGAAACCTAAAAATCTTAATTTTTCTCCTTCCCTTCTTCACTTCCACCTTTGACGGTTGTCGCCGCCTTTGTGACTATGACGGCGGCCGGATTCCTCCACCATTTTTCTTCTTCATTCCTCACCACATCCTACCCTTGTTCTTACCCCCCACAAAAATTTCAGCAATCTCAATTATTTATTAAGTCCATTAAAAGAAAAAAAAAATCGACAAATAATTTCACCGAGGAGAGTGGACCCTCCCAAGTCGTTCGGCTCCCATCCTTCTTGTTGCGATAATTTTGCAATAGATAGAGATGAAGTAGAGCAATTCGTGGAAGATGACAAACAACAAGAGAGATAAGGATGCTGGAAAGGGGTTTGCAAAGCAGGAGAAGCCATCCCCATTCTTGAATCCAGATCCAAAAAAATGGAAAGCGGGAAGAAAGAACAAATGGAATTGAGTAACAATAAAAGAAATCCAAGAAGTCGGAATTTGGGTATATCAGTGTAGCCGTGGAAGAAGAATAAGAAGAGAGAGAAAAATTTTGAATTTCGGGTGTATTAGTGAGAAGAAGAAGAAGAAGAAGAAAAGAGAGAGAGAAAATTCAGAATTTGGGATGTATTAGTGCGGAAGAAGAAGAAGAAGAGAGAAAATTCAGAATTTGGGTTTATCGGTGTAACTGTGGAAGGAAGAGAGAAAAATCTGGAATTTTGGGTGTATTAGTGAGAAGAAGAAGAAGAAGAGAAGAGATAGAAAAAAATTCAGAATTTGGGATGTATCAGCAATGGAAGAAGGAGAAGAAGAAGAAAGAGAGAAAAGTCTGAAATTTGGGGGTGTTAGTGCGAAGAAGAAGAGAGAGAGAAAATTTAGGGTTTTAGGTTTAATTTTATTTAACATTACAAAATTAATCTTTATAAAAATTAGGGTTTATTTTTTTAAGTAATTGACAAAAATGCCCCTGCCCAAAACAGTAAAAATGGTTGACTAACAGTAAAAAATCCGACATAACGGTCAAACTTGATGGAAGGGCATATAGTGGAACATTTTAAATCTTGGAGGACACTTTGTTAGCAAAACAATTTTGAGGTGCTAAACCTAGATTTTGGCATCTAAGGGGTGTCACGATGATAGTTTACCCTAATTATAAATATTCATACAAAATTATTTCATAAAGATGATATGAAAAAAAATTGTCTATATTATTACTCTTTAAAGAAAATATATATTTTCTTTAGAATTCATATTCTTTTGATAAATAAAATTCAGATATATTTTAAATATTTTAATAGCATATTTAGATATATGAAATACATTATTATTTTTAGTAACATGAACAAACATAGAAATAATATCAAATAAAACACACAAAAAAATCTAATATATTTAATGGTAATCAATAAAATATAATAAAGAGCTGTAATCAACCTTTATAATTTTATAAATATTACCAAAAATTTTAATATTATCTTGATGATAGTTAGTAAGTTTAGTCTTTAACAATAAATAATAAAAATTTACTATTTATATAAATTCTTTATTTTTATATTAAAAAGTATCTATATATAAATTTAATCTTTCTTAAAAACTAATAATAATAATTAAAACCTCTAAACTTCATACTGAATTTTGTTATTATATATTTATGGTTTGGACTATTCAATTCTCATTTTATTTGCAATTGGACAAAGATGCCATTTTTATAAAAAAAATCATTTTATCCATCAAAATTCATATGCCAACATGTGCAACTCAATTAATTCAATTTCATTTTCAATTTCTTCCATTAAACAAAATGAGATTGTACAATAAATGATAAAACAATGTCACAATTCTAAAAAAATTAAGAGATCGATAACAAAAATCATGAGACTTTTTTTTAGAGTAAGTACTACGTACCTAAAGAGGAGTTGAATATGATATCTCAAACCCCAAATACACAGTACATATGTAAAGATTTGTGATAAAATATAAGATGAATTTAAATATAGATTGTCAACTTTATATATCTTTTTTCGAATTTCAAGAATAGTTGCTAAGTAATTATATGTGAGAGTTGCCATGCCGGGATTATGGGTCGAATCATGGCAATACTCTATTCGAATGAGACAACAAGAACTAATTTTGCATGCATATGACTATTTTTTCAAGAAATAAAAAATTAATGAATTCTTTTTGAGAAATTTCAGTGTTCTACTGAAATTTAGAAGAAGAGAGAGAAATGAAATTTGTAATTTTATATCCATTTTTATTAATGAGATATTGTAGTATTTATATTACAAGCCTAATCAGTATTTATATTACAAGCCTAAATATCTATACAAAATATCTCTTAAACTCTTAACACCCCCACCTCAAGATGGAACTGCTAAGAAGTGCACATCCAATCTTCAACCATCGGTTGAGAAACAAGACCAATTTTAAGACTTAGAAATCTGTGTTGATCAGCTCCCAAAGCTTTAGTCATAATATCAGCAAGTTGCAAAGCAGATTTCACATGAACAGTCTTTATAAAACCAGATTGAACATTTTCCCCGATAAAATGAACATCTATCTTCTGAGATTTGGATATTAAATGCTTGGTTTTCTCATGAAAACATGGATCATTTGCAATATGTTGAGCATAAATATTATCACAATATAAAGGAATTGGAGTAGGAATGGAAAAACTCAAATCATGAATCAACCGTTCCAACCATACTATCTCATTGGTTGTATAACTCATACTTCGTATTCTGCTTCGGTGGAACTCTTGGAAACCACCTGTTGCTTCTTAGTCTTCCATGATACTAAAGCTTTGCCAAGAAAAATACAATAACCAGATAAGGACCTTCCTGAATTAGCACAAGTACCCCAATCTGCATCACTATAAGCAGAAAACACCAAGTCATTGCAAGCTGGATAAAACAACCTATAATGAAGAGTTCCTTTGAGATACTTTAAAACATGAACAACAACAGACAAGTGTGGAGCTCTAGGGTCATGCAAAAACCGACTTAATTGCTGAACCGCATAACCGATATCTGGTCTAGTAAGATTCAAATACAAGAGTTTACCAATTATTTTCCTAAACAACTCAGGATCTTCCAAAGGAACATCTTACTTTTTTCTCAACTGTAAACCCTTAGGTAAAGGAAATTGAGTAGTTGTACATCCTTCCATGTGTGCATCTTTCAACATATCAAGAATATATTTCCTTTGATTCAATAAAATACTAGAACTAGATCTGCTAACTTCAATTCCAAAAAAATATTAGACTTCCTAGATCATTGATGGTAAAAACACTATGCAATGCATCTTTAACTGTCTGAATTATACTACTATTAGTACCAGTAAGCAACAAATCATCCACATAAACTACCACCACAGTATAAGAGTGAGCATTCTGCATGATGAACAGAGAGTAAACCTGTTGGGATTGAGCAAAACAAAAATTCAGCAAAAATTTGCATAATTCTTTATTCCAGCATCTAGAAGCCTGTTTAAGTCCATAAATGGATCGTTTCAAGCGACATACTTGACCAGGTAAAGCTTTAGTATAACCTTGGGGTGGCTGCATATAAACCTCTTCATCCAAATAACCATGTAAGAAAGCATTGTTAACATCAACCTGTTGTATATCCCAACCAAAAGATGCAGCTAATGCTATCAGCACTCTTACAGTTGTAAATTTTACAACAGGACTGAAAGTATGTTTGTATTCTTTCCCTTCAATCTGTTTATCATCACGAGCCACAATTCTGGTCTTACATCTTTCAATGCTGCCATCGGAATTGAACTTTGTCTTATATACCCACTTTGAACCTATAACTGTCTTTCCAGGAGGTAAAACAGTAAGTTCCCAAGTACCAGTTTCCTCCATAACATCAATTTTCTTTTTCATTGCCTCTACCCATTCTGGATGATCCTTAGCTTGATTATAAGTGCTTGGTTCATAAGAAGTTAGCATATTTGCAAGACTATGTAAGCAGTCAAGATGCAAAAAGGATATAGGAGGTTCAAAATACACATTGAAAGAAGAAGAAGAAGAAGAGTGTTGTAAGGAAGAGGGAATATTCAACTGAAATTGATCAAATTTCTGAGGAAGTTTTCTGGTCCTAGTGGAATGTCTAATAGGAATTTGCAAATTAGAGGTGTCGAAGAAGAATGATCAACTGAATCGAAACAGGAGCAATTGGCATAGGATCAACAGTAGAGGTGGAAGGAGAAGAAGAATCAAGATGTGAGTTATCAAGTGTTGGATTAACAAGAGGTAATAAAGGGGAAACATCAATAGGTTTAGAAGATTGGAAAGGAAAAATAGTTTCACGGAACACAACATCCCTACTCAGGATTATTTTATTTGTACTTAAATCATAAAGCTTATAACCTTTTTGAGCATAAGGATATCCAACAACCACACTTCTTGGCCCCGGGTGCAAACTTATCTCCCAATCGTTGTGCAAAATAACATAAACATCCCAAAACCCTTAAATGAGTATAATCTAGAATCTTGCCAAACAATAATTCATAGGGTGTTTTCCAATTGAGCACATAACTAGGCATTAAATTGATAAGGTAAGTAGCAGCCAACAAACATTCACCCCAAAACTTCGAAGGCAAAGAAGCATGTAATCTCAAAGTACGAGCAGTGTCCAAAAGATGTCTATGCTTACGTTCAACCCTACCATTCTGTTGAGGATTACCAGGAATACTCCTCCGATGAACAATACCTCTATCAACAAACAATTTTGCACATGAAGCTTGAAGAATTTCAGTTCCATTATCACTCCTTAATCTCTTAATCCTTACCCCAAATTGAGTGTCCACATGAACAAAATTGCAGACAAAATGACCAAGTAATCCGTGTCATATCATCCAAAACAGTAAGAAAATAAGTTGCTACAGAAAGAGATGGTCTGCTATATTTACCCCAAAGATCCACATGTAACAATTCAAAAGGACAAGCATCAATAGATTCAGATGCAATGAAAGGAAGTTTATGATGTTTACCTAAAACACATGCTTCACAAGTAAAATCAAAGTTATTATTTCCGGAAATAGGAACCGATACATGTGTGAGTTCGTTGGCGAGAAATATATCCCAATCGAGCATGAATAAGCTCAATACTAGTTTTAATAGGTGAAGTAAGAGTGTTATGAACAAAAGAATCATTATAGGTAGATTGAGATGGGAAACAGGAATTGGCATTACAAGAAATGGGAAAGACAGAAGGAAAATAACCGAATCAGTAAAGACCAGATTCTCTGATGCCAATGGCTTTGACTTGCTTAGTGACAAGGTCCTTAAAGAAACATGAATTTTGTCCAAAATGAGCAAACAAATTATTGTGGTCAAGCAATCTTCCAACAGACAACGAATTATGCTTGGAATCTGGGACATAAAGCACATTTTGTAAGCTAATGTGAGGGGGTTAAACATATACTGGCAAAGATACAAAACAAATTTAATAGTTCCATCGGGTAAACCAACTTGAACTGGATTTTGAAGCAACGTATATGAATCAAACAAAGCAAGATTGCTGGTCATGTGATCTGTACCACCAGTATCAAGATTATCATTAACATCAGCATTAGAAGCAAGAATGATACCTGCAAAATTCACCTCTGAAGACAAAGGATTATCCATGGAAGAATTATTACTCTGCATCGGCTTGACAAAATCATTATACAGAGAAGATACAACACTTGGATCCAAAACAGAATTCTTACCAGAAACAGAAGGAAGAACCATAGAACTTGATCCTTTTCTACTATCACCATGAGCTATAGGAGCAGGACTAAGTATTCCAATATTACTGCTGGTATTAGCTGCAAATCCACCATCAGCTCCTTTCCCTTTCATAACAGTATACCACTCAGGATATCCAATTATCTTGCAACATTGAGCAACACTATGACCTTTCTTCTTGCAATGTGTACACACAACATGGTGTGTGTTTTGAGTGAGTAAAAATATAGTATCATATAAAGCAAATAATCTCACAAAACAAGTGTCACATAATCAAACACAACTAAGGCAGAGTACCTATCGCATGCAGATACTAAGATCTCTAATGAAGTACGTATGATTAATTAAGTTGAACAATGTTCGAAAGTTTAGTTTGCAAACGGATCTAAGGCAATTATGAATTCGAATCGTCTTACTACCATACCCAAATTATCTAATGTAATTACCTCGATATGGTTGTCGTAAGTAATCCTAAACCTTTTTAGATTAGTTATTAAGTCGTCAATTTAATAAGTTAATCTTAAGGTTTGCATTGATTATGAACTCGAGATTATTAGGCTGCCTAACTTCAGTATGGTTGCTTCAAGTTATTAGACCTAATCTGGCAATTCGCTAAATCTCCTATGGTTTGGACTCATTAACAAACCGTCAATTTAATTAACTATTGTAGTATCATGCATCAACCTAAGTTTCATAGCATAAACTCAATACGAGAATCAAATCGAAAGCGTAAAACAATAAGTAATTCATAATGTATATTAAAACGTATCCTTCCCGGGAATATATAAATCATTAATCAATCAAACAAAATAAAGAGTATCTTAGGACACAATCATAACATATAAAGGAAAAGAAATGCAAGAACGAAAAGAAAAGGAAAGAGAAAGTTGTCGTGTTGCTCTCACTGCTTCCACGGGTTAGCTTCATCCTCCAGACCTCGTCGAGACTTGTACTCTGGATCCTTATCTTGCTCTAAAGATCTTCAGCTACCACTCCCCTCAACTAAACTATAGGGTATCCCCTATGGTTAAGGTTCAACCCTACACTCGAGAAGAAAGAAAAATGAAAATTGAATTTCGACTAGAGCTTATCACGGAATTCCTATTGGCTAGGAACTAGGAAATGCTCCTGTTCCGAGTGATTCTGGTGTGCCAAAGCTTGCACATGATGACTCTATTTATAGGGATAAGTTGGGCTGGAAAACAGAAATTTTCCAATGTGGGACATTTACTAGGCCATAGCGGCACGGTGAGGTGCCCATCGCGGCACGGTGAGGCGCCTATCACGGCACGGTGAGGCGCTGGTGTGTGTTTTATGTGAGTAAATTATAGTATCATATAAAGCAAATAATCTAACAAAACAGTATCACATAATCAAACAAAGCTAAGGCAGAGTACCTATCGCATGCAGATAGTAACACGGGAGTACCACGAATTTAAATTTATAAATATCGTATCCACGGGAACGTTGGTGACGGCTGGTTAGTTTCTACCAATTATGAAAAACTTTAAGGTTCGGGGAATTAGTCCTAGGTGTCCGTTTAATTCATGTATGTTGTTTAAAGAATAAGTAAAACAAGAATGGAAAATAATTGACTAAGATCTCTAATAAAGTACGTATGATTAATTAAGGTGAACAATGTTCGAAAGTTTAGTTTGCAAACGGATCTAAGGTAATTATGAATTCGAATCATCTTACTACCATACCCGAATTATCTAATGTGATTACCTCAATATGGTTGTCGCAAGTAATCCTAAACCTTTGTAGATTAGTTATTAAGTCGTCAATTTAATAAGTTAATCTTAAGGTTTGCATTGATTATGAACTCGAGATTATTAGGCTGCCTAACTTCAGTATGGTTGCCGCAAGTTATTAGACCTAATCGGCAATTTGCTAAATCTCCTATGGTTGGGACTCATTAACAAACCGTCAATTTAATTAACTATTGTAGTATCATGCATCAACCTAAGTTTCATAGCATAAACTCAATACGAGAATCAAATCGAAAGCGTAAAACAATAAGCAATTCATAATGTATATTAAAACGTATCCTTCCTAGGAATGTATAAATCATTAATCAATCAATCAAAATAAAGAGTATCTTAGGACACAGAATCATAACATATAAAGGAAAAGAAATACAAGAACGAAAAGAAAAGGAAAGAGAAAGTTGTCGTGTTGCTCTCACTGCTTCCACGGACTGGCTTAATCCTCCAGACCTCGCCGAGACTTGTGCTCCAGATCCTTATCCCGCTCTGCAGATCTTCAGCTACCACTCCCCTCAACTAAACTATAGGGTATCCCTTATGGTTGAGGCTCAACCCTACACTCGAGAAGAAAGAAAAATGAAAAACCGAATCTCGACTAGAGCTTATCACGAAATTCCTATGGGCTAGGAACTCGAAATGCTCCCTGCTCGGGGGATTCAGGTGTGTCAAAGCTTGCACATGATGCCTCTATTTATAGGGGTGAGTTGGGCTGGAAAACAGAAATTTTCCAATGTGGGACATTTACTAGGCCATAGCGGCACGGTGCTTGCGGGCGTTGCGGCACGGTGCTGCGCACGTTGTGGCACGACACTTGTATGACACATTGTTGCGCGTGTGTGGCACGACGTTGCCGGTTACTCTTAAATTGCAATTTAGTCCCCGATTTCTTCATTTCTTCAATTTTGGTCCCCAACTGAAAAACCCAAAACAGAAAGAATTTGTGTAATTTCTATTCAATTAAATCCAATTAACTCCATAATTAACTCGAATTGAACACAATTAATGTATAAAAATATGATATAAAATCGAGTTATCAAATATCCCACACTTAGTCTGTTGCTTGTCCTCAAGCATACTACTAATTATAGTCCAAGAAAACACATATAACTTAAGTAACCATGTTCATCAATTAAGCATAGGAGGTGTTCACGGAATCTTAACAATTCAAACTTGTTCGGAAAATCGGAATGGACTATCAAAGAGTGAATTACTCATAATGCTTCATCAAATGTATCATGTGCAAATCAAGAAGAAATAATTCAAAATATCCATATTAAATCAACACACATCATAGAATCTCCCTGGGTGTAGTGTGTTCTAATCCGGCTCATCATCTAAACAATAGACTTCCCTTCAAACTATTAGAAAGATAGTATGTTGATCACTTAGACGTCACAAAAGCTAATTACAATTAACCATATAGGGATCAAGTCACAATGCCACACTTATTACTCTCTTTTTTTTTTTTTTTAATATACTCTTTTTTTTCAAACATATATATATATTTTTTTTTTCTTTTTTTTTTTTCAATGCATGGGTATAAGTGTTTACTTAACCATGTTAACTTTAACTACCCTTGTAGCAGGTCTCACTCTAGTGGCTCCCAGACCTCAAAGACCTTAGGGCACCGGGCATTCAATTCCCTTCAGGAGTGATTCCTAAGTAGCAAAGAACACTTGTAAACTACCCTTATTAAAATAAATAACAAAAAAATAAACTAGTGGCATGCTTCTCAAACCCCTATCAAGTCACCATAACAGCTATCACAACATCCAGATGGTCTAACACTATTTAACTAAAAGTCCAAAAGTGATCCATCAATCAAACAATTTCGCCAAAATAGATGTGCTCAAGATAACAGGGATTTCCTACAACTAGACTAGCATCAAGTTTCTATGAATAAATCAAACTCAATCCTCAAGATTCTTACAATTAAACAAATAGTTTTTATCATAGGCGGAGTAAATCATACTTCAAGAGTTTATCGGATATCCCAAAAAGTTTAAAATTGCCATAAAATTCAAGAAAATTCAAAAATTCAAGCAAAATTTAGCCCACAGAAATTCACCCCTACCCCACACTTAAAATGAACACTGTCCTCGGTGTTAAAGGTAGGTGAAAAACGAGTACCCCACACTTAATCTGAAACATCTACAAGCACAATAAAATAAAGCAGATACGATAGATGCCCAAGACTAAGTAATATCCTAAAATAGAAAACACCAACAAGAAAACAAAGCAAAAAGAACAAAAACGAAAAACGAAAACAAGAAAAAGGGAAAGAAGAAAAACTAGGTATCCAACGGTTTGCAGCGGCTGCTGAAATCGAAATGATGTGGCGGTGTGGTGGTGCGGTGGTTCGTATGGTGGAACCTCATCCTCAGCAAATGTCCATATACCCTCAACTTGTACGTATGTCCATGTTCCTGAGGGTAATGATGGTCACAGTGTAGTAGATGTGCTTTCCATATTGAGAGTTGCAGTTGCGATATCTATACCAAGTAATCTAGCAACTCTAATGATGTTATGTCTCAAAACATCTTCACGAGTGTTAGTAGCATATTCCTTAGCAGTTCAAAGCAAATATTCTAATTATGTCCACGGGATTACGTCTAAAAACATGTGATAACTCATTTTTGTCTATGGCATGAATCACTTCAATATTATCCTTTCTATTAATAACATGCAAACAATGAAGCACTGAATGAATAATCAAAGCTTTTGACCTTCTAAGATAAACAGAATGATGCACAATGATATTGTCCCAAAATAGATTTTAAGGACAATTCTACTCTCTTCATACTTAAATCATGATCATATCCAGCAAGTCTTAAAGAAATAGACTTTTTATGATGCTAAAAAAGTATAGAAGATTTACATACTAGTACCTCGTAAGTAGCTCTTTCGCATTAAAATTGCAGTTGTATGGTAGGGTATGTTGGTAAAGTAATCTAGTTGTTTTGTGTTTTTACTTACTGTTTGTTTTATCATAAAACTCGGTCCTAGTTGTTAGATTGGGGACCGAGAGAATAGGGCATTCCACTAAAAGTGGAACAAGACTCTTAAGTAGTTAGGAATTTTCTCGTATAAATATTCTACAAGTAATAAACAGAAATAAGTAGAGAGTTTCCCATCAAAACCAGTGTGCATATATTTGGGTATTTTGTTCCTACATTTGGTATCGGAGCGCAGGGCGGTGGAAGGTGAGACCACCGTAAAATACCCATTTCGAGAACGCCATGGGAAGCAACCTTGGAGCTGGAAAGGAGTTCACCACAGGAATTCCTTATCCTATTCTGACTCGATCAAATTTTTTTGCTTGGTCTATCAAGATACAAGCAGTGATGGAAGCCGGTGAACTTTGGGGACGCGGTAGATCCCCCAGGACATAAGGCCACCAGTGGATGATAAGAAGAACAAGATGGCACGTCGCAACCATCTTTAATGCAATCCCGGAAGATGTACTCTTTCTTGTTGCAAAAAAAGAGAGTGTGAAGGATGTGTGGATGGCATTAAAAAAATGTTTCTGGAGCTGAACGGGTACAAGAATCTAGAATTCAGTCCCTTAAGGAGGAATTCGGACAGCTTTTAAGATGAAGAATAATGAGACTGTTGAAGATTATGCCTTGAAGGTAGGAACAATTGTAAACAAAATTCGAGAACTCGGTGAAAATTTTGAAGACTCGTACGTTGTTAAGAGAATGTTGCGCCTCTCCCCCAACAAATTCCCTGCAGATTGTGAGTACTATTGAGCAATTTGCAAATCTCAATAACATGACGATGGAGGAACCTCATCGGACGTTTGAAGGTACATGAGGAGCGTGTTCGTTGTGCTGGAGATGAGGACAATGAACAAGTATTAGTCACTAGGGCTCAGTGGAAAGCCAAGGAAGAAAAGAAGGGAGGAGAATCGCATAAAGGGAACAACAAGAAAAGCAAACAAACAAAGGGAATGGACGTGAGACCTGGCGCGAAGGCGAAGCCAGGTGAACGTGACCACACCGGTGATTTCAAATTCGATATAAGGAAGGTACGATGTTATAATTGTCAAAATTATGGACACTTTGCAGCAAAATGTCGATCAAAGAAGAAGGATGAAAAGGCACATCTCCTTGAAAAAGAAGATGATGAACCAACCTTGTTGATAGTGCAAGAAGATGAAATTGCAATTGATCATCCCGCTGAAACTGTTTTACTCAACAAAGGAAAAGTGTTTCCTAGTCTTGGAAATGAGAACTCAACCAAGAGCTGCATATGGTATCTTAACACAGTGCAAGTAACCATATGTCCGGTTGTCGTGATCTATTCACGGCATTAGACAAAAAAATATTCGGAAAGGTAAAATTTGGAGATGGCTCTATTGCGGAGATTTGTGGTCGTGGTACTGTTCTTTTTCAAAATAAAGTGGATGAACACAAGGTGCTTACCAATGTGTATTACATACCACGACTAACAAGTAATATAATAAGCCTTGGACAACTTGATGAAAACGGATGTAAGGCTGTATTGGAAGATGGCACACTTTCATTATATGACCAACAACGACAGATTTTGGATAAGGTGAGGAGATCCAGCAATAGGCTATATATTCTAAAACTACATCCAAGCAAAACCAGTGTGTTTGTTTGCAGTACTCAAAGAGAAAGAATGGTTATGGCATGCACGTTTTGGTCACTTGAACTTCGGGACATTAAGAGATATGTCGAGACAAGAGTTAGTTGAAGGACTACCTTTGATTGAGCACGTTGAGAAGTTGTGTGAAGGATGTCTAGAGGGAAAACAACATCGCCTACCGTTTCCTGCAACATCATCATACAGAGCACAGACCCCTCCGGAGCTAGTACATGGAGATTTGTGTGGACCTATCACACCAGCTACTTCGGGAGGAAAGAGGTATTTCTTATTGATTGTAGATGATTGTACTAGATATATGTGGATTGTACTCATACGAATCAAAGATGAAGCCTTGGCAGCCTTCAAATCGGTGAAAAACAAGGCTGAAATGGAGACAGGATTAAAAATCAAAGCATTAAGAACCGACCGGGGAGGTGAATTCACCTCGAAAGAATTCGATGCATTCTGTGATGACTTGGGAGTAAAGCGGTTCTTAATAGCTCCATACTCGCCGTAGAAAAATGGAGTGGCAGAAAGACGAAATCAGACTGTTGTTGGAATGACAAGAAGCTTGCTAAAGAGTAAAAAACTTCCAGGAAGATTTTGGGGTGAGGCAGTGACCACAACAGTTTACATTCTAAATCGGGCAAAGAACAACGCCATCGGAATGATACCCTACGAAGCTTTATACAAAAGGAGGCCGAAAGTGCATCATCTACTCACATTCGGATGTGTAGTTCATGTCAAGACAGCTGCACCACAACTCAACAAATTGCAAGATCGAAGTTCTCCTATTGTGTTTATTGGATATGAAACAGGTTCAAAAGCTTATCGTGTCTATGATCCTAAAAATCATAAAGTACACATAAGTCGTGATGTCGTATTTGAAGAAGAAAAAGCCTGGAATTGGGAGAAACATGCTGATGGATCTACCTCACAATCAAATCCTTTTATCATTCAAGTCCAAACTACCCAAGACACACACGATGAAGAAGCATCGGGAGTAGAAGAGGATACTCGAAACCAGAGACAACAGATGCGGAGCAGCTCCGATGATTCACCAGTTAAAACGCCCAAAGGGAACAACTGAATCATCAATTTCAGAGAGCATCGAAGAAACCTAAATGATTTCGATCACTCAAAGAAATCTATGATGTTACTGCACCTTTGATGGAAACTGAATCAAAACATGCTGGACTATGTTTGCTAGCATCGGAAGAACCCACGAGAGTTGAAGCTATGAAACAAGGATGCTGGATAAAAGCAATGCAAGAAGAACTGAGATCAATAGAAGAAAATGCAACTTGGAAATTAGTAGAACCATCAAATGATCATAAAATCATTGGACTAAAGTGGGTCTTCAAAGTAAAGAAGGATTCTCAAGGTGGCATCGTGAAATATAAAGCTCGTTTGGTGGCAAAAGGGTATGTCCAACGACAGGGAGTGGATTTCGATGAAGTGTATGCGCCAGTCGCAAGGATGGAAACTATACGTTTGTTAATAAGCCTAGCAACTCGTGAAGGTTGGGAGGTTCATCACATGGATGTAAAGTCTGCATTCCTGAATGGAGAATTAACTGAAGAAGTATATGTGTCTCAACCACATGGATTTGAGATAAAGGGATGTGAACATAAGGTACTAAAATTGAACAAAGCGTTATACGAGCTCCGACAGGCACCAAGGGCGTGGAATGCGAAGTTAGACAAGAGTTTAATAACATTAGGCTTTGAACGCAGTCCGTTGGAATATGTTGTGTATAAAAGAAGTAGCAACTCAACAACTCTACTGGTTGGAGTGTATGTAGATGATCTAATCATCACCTGGTTCAAATTTGAGTGAAATCACTAAATTCAAGAATCAAATGAAGTAGTTGTTTAACATGAGTGATCTTGGGCTGCTTAGCTATTACTTGGGAATTGAAGTTCAGCAAAAACACAATGGGATCACATTAAGTCAAGCAGGATACGCTACAAAAATACTCCGCGAAACGGGGATGGATGAAAGTAATTCATGTGTTACTCCAACGGAGGAGAGATACAAATTGAGTAAGAAGAGTACATGTTCCCAGGTTGATAGCACAATGTACCGAAGCATTGTGGGAAGTCTTCGATATCTGGTTAACACCCGCCTCGACATAGCTTATGTTGTGGGCATTGTTAGCAGGTACATGGAGAAGCCTACAACCGAGCATTTACTAGCGTAAAAAACATCCTCGGATACTTAAGAGGTACGCATCAGCTGTGCTGTTTTTATGGAAGAAAGAATGAAGAAGACATGCAGCTAGTCACATACAGTGATAGTGACCTCGCGGGAGATGTTGATGACCGCAAGAGCACCACCGGAGCTGTTTTCTTTCATGGCCAAAATTTGATTGCTTGGTTGTCACAAAAGTAGAAAGTAGTAGCGTTGTCGTCATGCGAAGCTGAATACATCGTAGCAATAACAACAACCCTGTCAAGGTATCCTGGCTTGCACGATTATTGGGAGAGTTAACGACCACAAAACCACCCAAGTTCAAGGCTGGCGATAGACAACAAATCTGCCATCTCTTTAAGTAAAAATCCAGGACACCATGACAGAAGTAAACACATTGATACCGGGTATCATTTTATTCGTGAATGTGTGGAAAGTGAGAAAGTTGATATAGAGCATGTGGGAACAAAGGAACAGCTTGCAAATATTTTGACAAAACCGTTGGGACGTGTGAAGTCCCTTGAAATGAGGAAGAAGCTGGGAATGGTGGAAGTGATAAAAGAGAAGAAACAACAAGATTAAGGGAGTGAAATGTTGGTAAAAGTAATCTAGTTGTTTTGTGTTTTTTACTTACTTGTTTGTTTTGTCATAAAACTCGGTCCTAGTTGTTAGAATGGGGACCGAGAGAATAGGGCATTCCACTAAAAGTGGAACAAGACTCTTAAGTAGTTAGGAATTTTCTATATAAATATTCTACAAGTAATAAACAAAAATAAGTAGAGAGTTTCCCATCAAAATAGTGTGCGTATATTTGGGTATTCTGTTCCTACAGAGTATGCATCTGTGTATCTAACTCAAGAATTGTAAGGGTCTCCCAATAAATTCTTCTACCATGATGTACTAATCCTCTCGGAAATGAGTTGTAGCATTCAGTAGCTACATTCCAATCTACTTGAAATGAATAAATCGAGATAGCGATCGGTGGAGGATGAACTCTCTTCAGTGTCATAACCGCAAGGTAGCAACTATATGTATACAGAGATAGAAAAAGAGAGTTGAGTGAATTTAGAGATAAATAGGGGATAGAGTATTGAATAGCCATGATTAGCAAAGTTTGCACAGTTCCCCATGAACACGGTAGTGCATGTGCACAAACAATCGAATTCTACCATTTTTGGAAGCGATGTGTTCCAAACAATTTAAATGCAGTAAAATTTGTCTTATCCGGAACATCCAACATCTATTTAATTAAACAATGTAATCCCTATGTTGGAACATCCAGTTTCTATCATGCCATGATCATTTAGCACATATATACTTGTCCGGAACTTCCGGAATCTACTCAAGTAAGCATAGTAGTCCTAAACTAGACATCCAGTCTTTAAATAAACGCGAAAATCCTATTCCGGAGCATCCAGTTTCTAAAATAAACAGAGTAGACATAAATTACGCCAAAAACCACATAAGACACCTTTAAAATAAAACACACAAACAAAAGACAAACAAAAGAAAAAACAAGAACAAGAAAAGCAAAACAAAAACCAACAAAAACATAGGGTTGCCTCCCTATAATCTCTTCTTTATTGTCATTAAGCTGGACTTCGCCTTTCCTCCTCATAAGGACTTTATGTTCCATTTTTTCGAACAATTCCCTGTAAAACTTCAACTTATGTTTGTTCACTTTGAATGATGTTTCAACCTTGTTCATTATTTCACAAGCTACCATGGTGAGACTTGTTTGATAATGAAGGAGTCTGATCAATAACTTTAAAATATCCTGAAACATTTTCAAATGTGAATATAATAACATTTTATCCTCAAGTTGAAATTCCTTTAAAACTGTTTATCATGCCAAATCCTATTTTTCCATTTAAAGCTCATTGAATCTATCATATTCATCAAATTCATTCAATTTTAGGATTCTATCCAATGTACACAAAATGCTTTGTAATTCAACAAGTGAGTGCAGGGTAATCAGTGTACATAGTAGTGTTGGACAAGACCAAATATATCAAATGTATATACAACGGCTAGCATAGTATATCATTTGGAAATTCATAGCATATCCTTGTCCACAAACAACTCCTATTGCATAATTACTAACATCACATATCATAGAGCCAATTTCAATCGGGGGGATGTCATAATGGGCGCAGTCGTGAAAGAATTCCTTTAATAAAATTCATGCAAAAATTCCTTATAAAACATAAAAGGAATATATTTTCCATTAAGCATATGAGTTGTTTTCATGGATCTTTAAAACATAGATTCCAGATTTCACAAACAATGCATGAACGTATATCAATCATAGGAAATCATCTATAAACTCCCCTAAACTCTCTTATCATGTTAAGAAATAATATAGCTAGAACAACTATCCGGAAAACAATAGAACATGTATAAGAGCAAAGGCTAGGATTGATACATGGATTGTCATCAATTGTAACCAAAAGCTCTTGTGTACCTCTTTTATTGCATCCGGAATCAATCTCTTTTGTTCCTTACTGAGATTTGCAATTATAATCAAGGAAGTTTGTACCTTCATCTTATGAATCCATAGTAGAAATGGGTTGGCCAGCCCTTTCGGTTTCAATTCAAGTGGATCCTCGCACGATGAAGTAAAAAATTTTCAGTTTTTGATAATACCAACGATAGATTAGGCATGATTATTATTATTTTTATTTTATTTTATTTTTTTATTTATTTTAAATTTATTTTTTATAACGACCCTAGATAATCTCTAGAGTTTTTCCTAGTATGGTTTTAGAATGAATTTTCTAAAACTAGATGACCTTAATTATTTAATTCTAGATAATTTCTAAAATTAACAATTTAGGAAACCGTATACTTAGGAAAGTGAGGTCTAATTCCACTAATCAACTCATAAAGGATAGACACTATCGTTACCAAATCATAAAGTTTCTAAAATTTTGATCAGGAATTTTAAAAATATTATGAATTTAAACATTCCCCGGCAACGACGCCAAAAATCTGGTGTGTTTTGAGTGAGTAAAATATAGTATCATATAAAGCAAATATTCTCACAAAACAGTGTCACATAATCAAACACAGCTAAGGCAGAGTACCTATCGCATGCAGATAGTAACACGAGAGTACCACGATTTTAAATTTATAAATATCGTATCCACGGGAACGTTAGTGACAGCTGGTTAGTTTCTACCAATTATGACAAACTTTAAGGTTTGGGGAATTAGTCCTAGGTGTCCATTCAATTCATGTATGTTGTTTAAAGAATAAGTAGAACAAGAATGGAAAATAATTGACTAAGATCTCTAATAAAGTACGTATGATTAATTAAGGTGAAAAATGTTCGAAAGTTCAGTTTGCAAACGGATCTAAGGCAATTATGAATTTGAATCGTCTTACTACCATACCCGAATTATCTAATGTGATTACCTCAATATGGTTGTCGCAAGTAATCCTAAACCTTTGTAGATTAGTTATTAAGTCGTCAATTTAATAAGTTAATCTTAAGGTTTGCATTGATTATGAACTCGAGATTATTAGGCTGCCTAACTTCAGTATGGTTGCCGCAAGTTATTAGACGTAATCTAGCAATTTGCAAAATCTCCAATGGTTGGGACTCATTAACAAACCGTCAATTTAATTAACTATTGTAGTATCATGCATCAACCTAAGTTTTATAGCATAAACTCAATACGAGAATCAAATCGAAAGCGTAAAACAATAAGCAATTCATAATGTATATTAAAACGTATCCTTCCTAGGAATGTATAAATCATTAATCAATCAATCAAAATTAAGAGTATCTTAGGACACAGAATCATAACATATAAAGGAAAAGAAATACAAGAACGAAAAGAAAAGGAAAGAGAAAGTTGTCGTGTTGCTCTCACTGCTTCCACGGACTGGCTTAATCCTCCAGACCTCGCCAAGACTTGAGCTCCGGATCCTTATCCCGCTCTGCAGATCTTCAGCTACCACTCCCCTCAACGAAACTATAGGGTATCCCTTATGGTTGAGGCTCAACCCTACACTCGAGAAGAAAGAAAAATGAAAACTGAATCTCGACTAGAGCTTATCACGAAATTCCTATGGGCTAGGAACTCGGAAATGCCCTGCTTCGAGTGATTCCGGTGTGTCAAAGCTTGCACATGATGCCTCTATTTATAGGGGTGAGTTGGGCTGGAAAACAGAAATTTTCCAATGTCGGACATTTACTAGGCCATAGCGGCACGGTGCTGGCCCATTGCGGCACGGTGCTGCGGGCGTTGCGGCACGGTGCTGCACACGTTGTGGCACGGTGCTGCGCATTGTGGCACGACGCTGTGGCACGACACTTGTATGACACAGTGCTGCGCGTGTGTGGCACGATGTTGCACGCGTTACTCTTAAATTGCAATTTAGTCCCCGATTTATTCATTTCTTCAATTTTAGTCCTTGAAACTTTTGAAATCGAAAACAGAATGAATTTG
Source organism: Cynanchum wilfordii (assembly GCA_025388415.1). NCBI lineage: Eukaryota > Viridiplantae > Streptophyta > Magnoliopsida > Gentianales > Apocynaceae > Cynanchum > Cynanchum wilfordii. Next base: position 56,434 of record JAHSUH010002589.1, read on the forward strand.
TGTAATTTCTATTCAATTAAATCCAATTAACTCCATAATTAACTCGAATTGAACACAATTAATGTATAAAAATATGATATAAAATCGAGTTATCAAGCGCCCATCGCGGCACGGTGAGGCGCCTGTGGCGGCAAGGTGCGGCGCGGTGCCCGTCCCGCGGCCTGCTGCGCATTGTGGCATGACGCTGTGGCACGACACTTGTATGGCACAGTGCTGCGCGTGTATGGCACGATGTTGCACGCGTTACTCTTAAATTGCAATTTAGTCCCCGATTTCTTCCTTTCTTCAATTTTGGTCCCCGAAACTTCGAAACCGCAAACAAAAAAGAATTTACGTAATTCCTATTCAATTAAGTCTAATTAACTCCATAATTAACTCGAATTGAACACAATTAATTTATAAAAATATGATATAAAATCGAGTTATCAAATACCCCACCCTTAGTCTTTTGCTTGTCCTCAAGCAAACTATTAAATATAGTCGAAGAAAACACATATAACTCAATTAACCATGTTCATCAATTAAGCACAAGAGGTGTTCACAGAATCTTAACAATTCAAACTTCTCAAATATATTTCCAAATTAGCAAGTTTATCAAAGAGTGAAATACTCGTAATGCCTCATCAAATGTATCATGCATGAATCGAGAAGAAATAATTCAAAATATTCATATTAACTCAACACATATCCAATCATAGAATCTCCTTGGGTGTATCATCATCTAAAGAATAGACTTCCCTTCAAACTAGAAGAAAGATAGTATGTTGATCACTTAGACGTCACAACAACTAATTATAATTAACCATCTAGCGATCAAGTCACAATGCCACACTTATTACTCTCTTTTTTTTTATATATACTCTTTTTTTTAAAACATATATATATTTTTTTCTTTTCAATGCAGTGGGTATAAGCGTTACTTAACCATGTTAACTTTAACTACTCTTGTAGCAGGTCTCACTCCGGTGGCTCCCAGACCTCAAAGACCTTAGGGCACCGGGCATTCAATTCCCTTCAGGAGTGATTCCTAAGTAGCAAAGAACACTTGCAAAGTGACATGCTTCTCAAACCCCTATCAAGTCACCATAACAGATATCACAACATCATCCAGATGGTCTAACACTATTGAACTAAAAATCCAAAAGTAATCCACTAATCAAACAATTTGTCAAAATAGATTTGCTCAAGATAACAGGGATTTCCTACAACTAGACTAGCATCAAATCTTTACGAATAAATCAAACTCAATCCTCAAGACTCTAGCAATCAAACAAATAGTTTTTATCATAGGCGGAGTAAATCATACTTCAAAAGCTTAAAAATTTTTCTTAAGTAGCACAAAAGTTTGAAATTTCTAGGAAATTCGAGAAAATTTTGAAAAATTTGGCCCAGAAAAGCTCACCCTACCCCACACTTAAAATGAACACTGTCCTCGGTGTTGAAGGTAGGTGAAAAACGAATACCCCACACTTAATCGAAACATCTATTAACACAATAAAACAAAGAAGATACAATAGATGCCCAAGACTAAGAAATATCCTAAAATAGAAAACACCAACAAGAAAACAAAGCAAAAAGAACAAAAACGAAAAAGAAAATAAGACAAAGGGAAAGAAGAAAAACTAGGTATCCAGTGGTTGCAGCGGCTGCTGAAATCGAATTGATGTGGTGGTGCGGTGGTGCAGTGGTTCGTATGGTGGAACCTCATCCTCAACAGATGTCCATATACCCTTAACTTGTATGTTTATCCATGCTCCGGAGGGTAATGATGGTCACAGGTGTAGTAGATGTGCTTTCCATATCGAGAGTTGCAGCTGCAATATCTATACCAAGAAATCTAGCAACTCTAATAATGTTATGTCACAAAACACCTTCACGAGTGTTAGTAGCATATTCCTTAGCAGTTCAAAGAGAATATTCTAATCACGTCCACAGGAATACGTCTAAAAACATGTGATAACTCATTTATATCTATGACATTAATTACTTCTATATTCTCTTTTCTATTAATAGCATGCAAGCATAACATGCAAACAATGAAGATCGAATGAGAAACGGAAGCTTTTGACCTTCTAAGATGAACAGAATGATACACGGTGATATGGTCCTAAATAGATTTTAAGGACAATTCTAAACTCTTCATACTCAAATCATGATCATATCTACCAAGTCTAAAAGAAATAGAATTTTTATGATGCTAAAAAAGTATGGAAGATTTACATACTAGTACCTCGTAAGTAGCTCTTCCGCATTAAAGATGCGGCTATAGAGTATGCATCAATTAATTCATCCGTGCATTCAACTCAAGAATTGCAAGGGTCTCCCAATTAATTCTTCTGTCATGATGTACTAATCTTCTCATAAATGAGTTGTAGCACTCAGTAGCTACGTTCCAATCTACTTGAAATATCCGAAATGAATAAATCGAGATAGCGATTGGTGGAGGATGAACTCTCTTCAGTGTCATAGCTGCAAGGTAGCAACTATATGTATACAGAGATAGAGAAAGAGAGTTGAATAAATTTAGAGATAAATAGGGGATGGAGTAATGAATAGCTATGAGTAGCAAAGTTTGCACAGTTCCCCATGAACACGGTCGTGCAGTGCACATGCACAATCGAATTCTACCATTTTTGAAGCTAATGTGTTCCAAAAAATTTATATGCAGTAAAATTTCTACTAGAACAATCATTATCCACTCAATAAATCAATTGACAAAACAATGTCTTATCTGGAACATCCAACATCTATTTAATTAAAAAGTGTAATCCCTATGTTGGAACATCCAATTTCTATCATGCCATGATCATTTAGCACACTTGTACGTGTCCGGAACTTCCGGAATCTACTCAAGTAAGCATAGTAGTCCTAAACTAGACATCCAGTCTCTAAATAAACGTGAAAATCCTATTCTGGAGCATCCAGTTTCTAAATAAACAGAGTAGACATAAATTACGCCAAAAACCACATAAGACACCTTTAAAATAAAACACACAAACAAAAGACAAACAAAGAAAAAACTCCTATAAAACACAAGGAATGGGTGCAGTAGTGAAAGAATTCCTTTAATAAAATTCATGCAAAAATTCCTTATAAAACACAAGGAATAAGTTTTCCAATTAAGCGTATGAGTCGTTTTCATGCATCTTTAAAACTTAGATTCTAGATTTCACAAACAATGCATGAACGTTTATCAATCATAGGAAATCATCTATAAACTCTCTTAAACTCTCTTATCATGTTAAGAAATAATATAGCTAGAACAGCTATCCGGAAAACAATAGAATATGTATAAGAGCAAAGGCTAAGATTGATATATGGATTGTCATTAATTGTAAGCAAAAGCTCTTTTGTACCTCTTTAGTGCATCCGGAATCAATCTCTTTTGTTCCTTACTGAGATTTGCAATTATAATCAAGGAAGTTCATACCTTCATCTTATGAATCCATAGTAGAAATGGGTTGGCTAGCCCTTTCGGTTTCAATTTAGGTGGATCCTCGCATGATGAAGTCAAAAATTTTCAGTTTTTGATAATACCAAAGATAGATTAGGCATGAGTTTTTTTTTTTTTTTTTTTTTCGACCCTAGATAATCTCTAGAGTTTTTCCTAGTATGGTTTTAGAATGAATTTTCTGAAACTAGATGACCTTAATTATTTAATTCTAGATAATCTCTAAAATTAAAAATTTAGGAAACCTTATACTTAGGAAAGTGAGGTCTAATTCCACTAATCAAGTCATAAAGGATAGATACTATCGTTACCAAATCATAAAATTTCTAAAATTTTGATCAGTAATTTTAAAAATATTATGAATTTTAGCATCCCCGGCTACGACGCCAAAAATCTGGTGTGTGTTTTGAGTGAGTAAAAATATAGTATCATATAAAGCAAATAATCTCACAAAATAGTGTCACATAATCAAACACAACTAAGGCAGAGTACCTATCACATGCAGATAGTAACACGGGTTGGCTTAAGACCTCGCCAAGACTTGTACTCCGGATCCTTATCATGCTCTAAAGATCTTCAGCTACCACTCCCCTCAACTAAACTATAGGGTATCCCTTATGGTTGAGGCTCAACCCTACACTCGAGAAGAAAGAAAAATGAAAACCCGGATCTCGACTAGAGCTTATCACGAAATTCCTATTGGCTAGGACCTGGAAATGCTCCTGTTCCGAGTGATTCCGGTGTGCCAAAGCTTGCACATGATGCCTCTATTTATAGGGGTAAGTTGGGCTGGAAAACAGAAATTTTCCAATATGGGACATTTACTAGGCCATAAGGGCACGGTGCTGCGCATTGTGGCATGACGTTGTGGCATGACACTTATATGGCACGGTGTTGCGCGTGTGTGGCACGATGTTGCACGCGTTACTCTTAAATTACAATTTAGTCCTTGATTTCTTCCTTTCTTCAATTTTGGTCCCTGAAACTTCCGAAATCGAAAACAGAAAGAATTTGCGTAATTCCCATTCAATTAAGTCCAATTAACTCCATAATTAACTCGAATTGAACACAATTAATGTATAAAAATACGATATAAAATCGAGTTATCACAACATCAGTTTTAAAACGCTTGTTGTCTTTCTTCTGTTGATATAAAGGTTTTGAAAATATCTTTGGAGTAAAGGAAGTGTTTACATTCAAGGCACTCATTTCAACTGAATTAGAAGATTGATTGAGCTTATGTTGTTGCTTAATCTGTTGTAAAGTATGATTCACCTTATTTATGGTAGGCAAAGGGTCTAAGCTCAACAAATTAGTCTTCACCTGATCATATGCATGATTGAGACCGAAAAGCAACTACAACGCCTTCCTCCTCCGATCCATCTCAAGAATCTTCTTGAGAATTCCACAATTGCAAGATTTCAAAGCACCACAAGTACAATCTGGAAAACCTTCAAGAATCTGTAATTCATCCCATGACCGCTTCAATCTACCATAATATTCAACTATACTATCATTCTGCTGAAAAGTAGAACTTAAATTTCGATGCAACTCAAACAATTGAGGAGCATTTGTGTGACCAAACCTCTCAACAAGTTCAGACCACAATTCAGCGGAAGAATTAACAAACATAAAACTAGCAGCTAAATTCTTATCCATAGAATTCAAAATCCATGACATAACCATATAATCATTCCTCAACCACTTCTGATAATCGGAATGTTCAGAACCTAGAGAAGGAAGTGTTCTATCAACGAATTGAAGCTTATTTCGTGCTATTAAAGCCATACGCACACTGCGAGACCAATTGACAAAATTCAATCCAGTAAGTATAGTGTTACCAAGCTGCATGCACGAATTATCTCCATTTGAAAGATAGTAAGCATCATTGAAGTTGATGCTATTATTCAATTGTTGAGAAGAATCTGAGCCATAGCAAAACAAAAATGATATCGTTTGATTTAGTGGAAATCAATCGAAAAAAAAAACAGAAGATCAAGAGCTCTAGAAAGGAGAAAAGAGAAGAAAGAGAAGAAAAAAAACAATTTCAACCCGGAAATTGCTCTGATACCATAAGAAATTTCAGTGTTCTACTGAAATTTAGAAGAAAACAAAAGAGGAAAGGTAGAGAGAGAATGTGTAAAGAAGAGAGAGAAATGAAATTTGTAATCTGATATCCATTTTTATTTATGAGATATTGTAGTATTTATATTACAAGCCTAATCAGTTTTTTAGTATATATAAATATCTATACAAAAATATCTATTAAACTCTTAACACTTTTTAATTAAGAAGAGGAATATGCAAAGAAGCAAATCTATATATAAATTTGTAAACGGTAAAAGGAAGATAAGAGGGAAAGAAAGAGACAGAGAAAAAATATAAACAAAAGATGGTTGAAATTTAAAAATTAAAATAATATATATTTATATATATATCTATGATTTAGTGATTAAAAAAATAAGTAGAAGT